>OMNN01028919.1:0-12231 GCA_900302755.1 Chromis chromis
TATCTGGGAGGGTACGAATTAAATTACCGTAATGACACTATGTTGGCTGTAAAGCGCAACGACGTTAGTGCAAACCGTGACATAATTACAAATGAAATTACCGTAATGACACTATGAAATTACCGTAATGACACTCTATTGGCTGTAAAGTGCAACGCTTTACAGCCAATATGGTGTCATTACGGTAATTTCATTCGTACCCCCCAGGAATCCGTTTTGCTATAGTGCAAACCATGACATAATTACGAATGAAATTACCGTAATGACACTATATTGGCTATAAAGCGCAACGACGTTGAGCTTTACAGCCAATATAGTGTCATTACGGTAATTTCATTCGGATACGGTAATTTCATTCGGATACGAACGTCTTTGCTCTTTACAGACAATATAGTGTCATTAAGGTAATTTCCTTCGTATACAAATTAAATTACCTTAATGACTCTTTTGTAGTCAAAATAGGAAAAAAAAAGACCAGGCGGACGTTTTGAGGCTCAGGTCTTAAAGGGTTAACATCCTCTCTCTCTAACTGGTTCACAATGAAACTTCCAACACTGAAAGGTTTGATTAAAATGAATTCCTATTATTCAAAACGAAGCAGTTCATACATATGGTAGGATTATTTGAGTCTGGTGCTTTTGTTTACTGGCAAACTATTGCTCTGCCTGCGATACAAACGTAGTTAATAATCAGACAATAGCCACGTGTGCTGGTAATACAAAATATATATTCTCTATGTACATGAGGACAGTGCATATTTAACCAGCTGTGTTTGGACTCAGTGAAGCCATGCGTGAACTGTGTTAAGTCTGCCATGACTCTTGACCTGATAGGAAAAAGGGTTTCTCTTGTTCTTCCCTCCTGGAGACGTCCGACTCAAGAGATAGTTCGATACAAAAGCGCACTCAAAAAAGACACACGCTTACATAAAGTATGCCGACACACATTCGCTCACAAGCACACGGGGGGGAAAAAAAAAAAAAAGCTGAAACACAAACATAACGCTTTACAATACACAAGAATCCAAAAATATAATTACGACTCTCTTTCCTTGGAAAAGCAGTAAGTAAAATGTTTTGTTCTCGCCTGTGTTTCTTCACGAGGCCGTACGTCGAGCTGCTGTCCGGCTGAGCTCAGCTTGAGGTCGGTGTCCTCGAAACGTTCGTCAGATCATATTCCCGCCCCTCTTCTCACCTTCATAGTCAGTGAAGGGGGGGAAAAACTTGGAGAAAATGAAGGTAGATTAGCATATTTGGGCGACTGTTTGAAACATTCTCGGGGGTCAGAGGTTAAGAATGGGCACATCAAAGAGGTCACAAAGGCCTTCTGTCTCGTCCAGGTTGTAAATGTAGTCGTGGTCGCTGGGTGGAGGGGACAGACGGAGGAGAGGCGAGAACACTGGAGGGTGAAACAGACAGAAAAAGGTAAGGTAAGGCCACGGGACCTTGTATTAACAAGTATTATGTACTTTTTCAACCTATTTTATTGTAATTGGCACAAAGCAAACTTACCTTCTGATGACATCAAGTCCTCCAACAGATCTCCACTCATGATCTCTGTCAGAGAAAGAATAGATAAGAGAACATTTTAAAATCCCTAAGTCTGCATGACACTGATGACAAGTGTTTTATATACACTACTCACAAAAAGTTATGGATATTCGGCTTTCTGGTGAAATTTCAGGATGAACCTAAAATGCACTATAACCTTTACAGGTGAACTTAATGTGACCTCTTCTAAACTTTTGAATGCGCATGTCCAACAGTTCTATGTTTCAGTACTTTCTGCACAACTTGCTGTTCTCTAACAAGGAGCTTAACAGCAAAATTCACAACAGGTGTTTGATCCATGAATCGACCAATGAATTTCCTGGTTCAATTAGAATTGGTATTTATAGCGCCCCGATAGCCTAATGGTTATATCGCGTGACCCACATGCAGAGACGTAGCAGCTGACCCGGGTTCGAGTCTGACTTCGGGCATTTACCGCATGTCCTTCTCCACTCTCTCCTGTTTCTGACTCTATCCACTGTCCTATCGAATAAAGGCGAAAAGCCAAAAATAAACCTTTAAAAGAAAAATAATTGGTATTTAAACAGTCCTTCCCATCATGCTGTTCACATTTTGACATCATGAGACCAACACGACACCTAACAATTGATCAACAGTACCTCGCCATTGCGAAGGTTCAAACAGGAAGTGTCACAGTGTCATCAACAGGTTGCAACAGAGATACAGAGAGACTGGAAGAGTCACAGAAAGACATAGAAGTGGACGTCCTTTGGCCACATCCCACACTGATGACCGCTTCATTGTGAACAGTGGCTTGCAGATGATGAATGCCACTCAACTCCAGGCACATTTAAGGGAGGTGAGAGGCTCCCAAGTGTCACGTCACGCGTGGACTGCGGGCTAGGCGACCTGCAAGGGTACCTGACCACACCACCAGGCACATCGTCTTGCATAGGCCAGGGAGCATATACACTGGATGAGGGACCAGTGGGCCTCAGTGCTGTTCTCTGATGAAAGTCGATTCACGTTGAGCAGAAATGATGGCCGCCAACGATGTTGGAGACGTCAAGGAGAGCGCTATGCATCAGCCACTGTTGTCACCAGACAAGCTTTTGGTGGTGGTGGTGGTGTTGCCGTGTGGGCAGGTGTGTCTAGTCAATACAGAACTGCCCTCCACTTTGTGAATGGTACAGTGACAAGCCTATACTACCTGAATAACATTATTAAACCAGTCATTGTGTCCCTGCATGAACAACACAGGCCTAATTTCATCTTCATGGACGACAATGCTCCAACTCATCAAGGTCGCATCATTAGGGAATGGCTGCTGGAGACTGGGGTACCTCAAATGGAGTGGCCTGCACTTTCTCCAGACCTGAATCCCATAGAAAACCTATGGGCTCAACTGAGTCGCCGTGTAGAGGCTCGTAACTCTGTACCCCAGAACCTCAATGACCTGAGGGCCACCCTTCAAGAAGAGTGGGATGCCATGCCTCAGCAGACAATAAGTCGACTTGTGCACAGTATGAGACGTCGTTGTGAAGCTGTAACTGATGCTCAACGGCACATGACAAGTTATTGAGACATTGACATTTTTTGTTGTGGTATACCCACCACTGTTGTTGGCTTTTGTTTCAATAAATAGTTTGAGATGAGGAAATCACCATTGCATGCTTCTACTTAAATGCCCTACTTTCATGATATAATACCACTATAGTGTGAACTTTTTACATTTTCCATAAATTTCCCCCGAAAGCCAAATATCTCTAACTTTTTGTGAGTAGTGTATACGAGCAGAACAAGTCTCACTAAATCCATTTTTTATCCTGATCATCAACTTGCTATGATTCAAGAAAAATAACCCCGTTTTTAGCTGTGCAGCAATGCATGTTTCAGGTTTTCCTTATCTGAATAAATGAAAGACTTTCCTCCACACATAATGGAACATTTGGTTCTTCTATTTGTTTGAAAAATTAAAAAGCACCACATTTGGAGATGCATGCTTTTTACTGAATAGTGACGAACTACGTAGTTTGTGAAATGGCTCTAGAGAAGCTTACCTTTTGTTGGATCAAACATTTCCGATAGCTCTTTG
This sequence comes from Chromis chromis, assembly GCA_900302755.1. NCBI lineage: Eukaryota > Metazoa > Chordata > Actinopteri > Pomacentridae > Chromis > Chromis chromis. Next base: position 3,607 of record OMNN01028919.1, read on the forward strand.
GGAAAGTCCAGCACTACAGAGAAACCATAAAAAACATTTCAGTCAGACATTAGCACAGATAAGCACAGAATACAAATTCTTCTTTATGTATGCAAGTCATCACTATTCACAGAAAGTAGCTCGATAAATGTTTGCATAATCCGCCTCCGTCTGTAGAAAATGAGACTTTCAAATTCAGCATTTAACATTAAACAAACAAATGAACCATTAAATTGTGCCACTGTGGTTATATAACAATAGAACTCAAACCTTTATTTCACAGAGAGCTTCAAAACAGCATAATACTCACATTCAGATGGGTCTGACTTAATTGGTTCAAACACTGCAGAGGCAGAAGAGGACACAGATCCATCCAAAGAGGCAGAGGACTGTAGCTGCTGAGTAACTGTAGCAGGTGTTTCTGTTGTCGGGGAGAGCGGCGTGGTGCTCGTCACCTCTGAAATTAAATAAGCACGAGACGAATTACAATTTAAAAAAAAGGAAATGATGGGTGTGTGTTCACAGGAGCAAGATAATAATTCACTATATTTCAAGATCACTCATGAGGACTTTGTCCCTCCTTACCTGGCATTGTCTGGTTGGCTGCAGTAGCCGGCGACGCGGCCAGAGCTGGTTTTGTGGGAGTGGCTGGAACTGCTTTGGGGACCTGGAGGGTGAAAATCATGACATTGCACAATCAAAAAAACTGGAAGACAAAAAAAGCAGAAGTTAAATTTTTTATCATGGTAATACTATCGACAGTACTTCACTAGTGTAGCTGAAGGAAACTGTTCAAAGTCAGGCTCTACTGAATAAGCCTGCATTAGCCCAGTAATCTACTTGTTTTAGCACCAATGTCCATTTTCACTCTCTTCACAGTAATTAAAGACAGGTTACTAAATGCACAGCAAATACTGATATCATGTGTGGACCTGTGAGGCAGCAGTGGGCGTCTGGGAGGTAGGTGTCGGTGCTGGGAGGTTCTGAAGGACGTCATCTGGAGGAGGGACGGGCAAAACAACAGGAGAGGCACTGGAAGGGTCCTTATTGACCAATAAAACCTCAATGGGACCAGACGAACTCTTGAGACGGATCTGGTACTTTCTCTGTCCGTTAAGAACCTGCACACAAACACACAGTCGATCTGTTACATCAACAAAACAGTAGCTGGACATACGGTGCACGCAAATCCACAGACATTACTTACAGCTTCTGGTATGGGCACCTCTAGTTGTGTGCCTATGGGAGCACGGATGGCTAGGAGTGTGTCACCTGAGGAATAAGAGCCGAGGTGATGAGAGATGGAAAGTTGTTTTCGTCGCAGAAGAAGTAAAATCTCTATAAAGACTGAGCAACCATTACCTTTAAAAGCTCCACAGAGGTCTTCGTGTTTTATATACGCCATAGTATGAATGTGTTAAGGGTCTAATAAATCATATTTGGCGCATAAATGAAGAAACACCTCAGCAGTACACCTTTGCAAACTACCAGTAGTGAAGTTGTGAGCAAAAGCCATTTCGTCACCAGGATGTTTGGTTAACCATGGATATAGATAGCTTAAATAATAGCATACTCAAGCATTTTTATATCTACTTGCAACAGATGAAAAAACAAATGGTCAAGATAAAATGTCAGAGCCCAAGACGTGACTCTAATATGAGTCAAGCTTTAAAAACGCTGGCTCTCACTTCATTCCTGTAACTAAATAGCACCTTCCAGTACACTCTCCCTGTCTGTTAAATGTCCCAGTACGCCTAATGACATCATCAGGATTATTTCCTCAGACTTTAGAAATCTCCTTCACTGAACCACAGAGGACATTATAAAACAGGTTTTTACAAGATGAGTAATACTCTCCAGGTCCTTAATGTGCAAATTTAGTGGACTGCCCCTTTAAGTGACCACAACACAGAGCCTCTTGGGTGGCTGACGGAGCTGGACGAGTCACTGGGGGATGTACACCCAGGATTATCTCTTATGAGCTGCCAGGTGCTGAGGCTGGATAGGTCTCACAGTTGTGCTACTGCTACATGCACATGTGAGTGTTTTTTTTTACAAAGTACATAAAAAAGACTGCATTGAAGTAATTCATTCTGGCATGTTAGCAAATGGCCGTAAAGGGTTTTCATACAGTAGTGTCGATGTTTTTCAGGGGCGTTGGATGTCGATGATAAAACTGGCAGCCTGTCTTATGCAGGAAAGAATCTGGCTGTTCACTGCGTCAGTACCTACAGACGAATGAAGTCACAGGCTTGGCTCTGCTCAGAGAAACATTTATGAACCTGCAAATCCACTAAATATTTTCCACCAACAGGTGAAAGTTACAGAGCTATATTGGTCATATGGGTTTTAACTGCACTTAGCATAGCTCTACTGAAATAACAGCAAATACAGAAAGAATGTCCCAGCAGACATGAAGTGAAAAAGCCACCATTTTTTCCACATCAAGACCAGTCCACAAGCTTCGTCAAGTCTGAGAAAATGATGGTTCTGACTGGGAGAAGCAGAAATGTCGTGAGCAACACTGACCGTGAGATCCATCACTGAAAAACCTTTTCTACATAAACACGCCGACTGCACAGTGAAGGATATGGACTATTGTTGGAGTCGTCTGTGACATTCTTGATGCTTTGCTGGACCCAGACTCTCTGCTGGTCCAGCTCGTGTTCTCGGAGGGCCAGGTCATCTAGCTCGGCCTTCAGATCAATCAGCTTATCGGCTATCTCCCTGGTGTTGCAGCCCGGACCTACACCCCTGAAACACAAAGGAAAATACATTTCATATACAGACAAAGACGACTTTAAACATTCATGAACCCACAGGCTGTTTTTCATTAACGCCCTGCTTTATTATTGATACAGCTATGCAGATTAATCCTCATTCGCTTTTGCAGATACAGATGCACTAAGGGAAGACATTTTTTCCAGACCAATACAGTAATAACCACAGCTTTTGATAGATGTGACATTTAATTTGAATTTATATTGAAATGAATTACATCTGCCAAAGAAATTGTGGGCCGGCTGATTTTCAGATATTCCAAATAATGTGGGGAATATACAATGAAAGAGCTGTATTTCATCGTGGTTCAGCTGATTAATAAAGGCTGAGATGGTCAGGCTTTTCACTTGAAATCCTAAGATCCTTTTTGCATTCATAGTGCTTTTTCTCTGCTGATCAATGAGCATATCCCTAACAAATTAATAAAAACTGAAGCCCAAAACAACCATCCTTCCACTGCAAAGCACTATAATGAACCGCAATTAGGCCAAGCCATCTTGACATGTTCATTTTTTTTCCTAGCTCACATATGTCTAGGACGTTGTAGCAGAACACCTGCAGTCGACAGGCTCTTTTCAGTCGTTCAGGTCATTTTGTAGTAGTGTACTTGTTCAAAGCTTAACATGCACAGGACATTTAAAGCACACATTGCCTGTAGTCAGTTCCACAGCCTAAATTAGCTCGCACTATGCAAACTGAGATTCTAATTTGTTTCATATGACTTCACACTCTTCTGTTCAAGTCATTTCTCTACTGTTAAGACTCAGTTATAGTCGCAGAGTCATGAGAGTGTTTGTCACACAGGCAGACATGCACTAATTGTTGATTAGTGCTGTGATCCTTAGAAGAATCAGCTTCTCAGTCATTCCTCTGTAGCCATAATACATATGCTTTGTGATGTGCAGCGGGAGTAATCGATTAGGAGCGACGTGTCACTGCTTGTGTAACCGGTGTGGTTTTCCTTCTCTGCGTTGTGACTTGTGTAATAAAGACAATCTCAGGACCGGGTCTGTCCTCTGGATCACTTTTATTCTCTGTATGATTTTGCATTCAAACAGGTACGAGAATAGCTGGTTGTTATGTTACTTGTCTTGTTCGGTAATGTGTTAGGTAAAACAGATACGTTTTCTGGATGCTTTCATTTATTTTGCCGTTAAAATATTTAATTTATTTGAAGTTATTTCTCCAAGATTTATATTTGCATTGATATTTATTTGATCATTATGTTTTATAATTGTTTTTTGTAAGACATTGGTTATTTTTGTACATTATATAGCAGAGCCGTAACCTGCATGGCTAGAGAGAAAGAGGAGACGTGCCGCTGAGGACACACTAGCTCACTGTACTGTATGATTTTGCATTCAAACTTTGAATAAAAGTGACCCGGTCCTGAGATTGTCTTTATTACACAAGTCACAACACAGAGAAGGAAAACCACACCAGTTACACTTGCAAGACACATGTTTAGTTGTATGGTTTCAGATTGTCATTACCTACTCAAAATTACTTTTCTGTTATTAAAGCCCTGTCAGGGCAGAACTAAACTCCAAAATATCAACACGATTATCTCTTGCCATGCAGACTGAGATGGTTTTCTGTGTTAACATTTAGAATGAAAATGAAAAAGACAGTGTTTCAACCGCCTGGGGAACAACAACAATAAACTGTGTGCTTACTTCCACTGGATGCTGTTCTTGGACTTCTTCTCAATCAGGCCAATCCCTTCCAGCACATTGGTGATATCGTAGATACGTCGTTTCTGCCGCACCGCCAAGGTGTCTGCCGCCTGAAAAACAGGACAAATGCAATGAAAAACACAATCTCTTTAAGTCTGCTTGTAGCTGAGACACGCACAAAGAGAGACTGCTGTATCTGTGCCAACAGGTGCCCTGCAACCGAAAACTATAAAGGTTTACCAACCATCGTAGTGCCATTTAATCGTCCTTCCCAGCAAAACCTCTTAGTGTTTAACAAGCTAATGATATCCATATGGCAAGGGCTGATAAGTTTAGGCTTTGTCACCAGGCCCTGCGGGTGAACTGGCGTCATGGGCCTGCTGGATGATGGCTAATGACCTTTTTTTTTGCCAGTTCATACAAGATAATTTTATCATTCATCATGCAAAACAAATATAAAGACTTCCAGTTCAGTGTGGCTGTGGGAGCCACAGATGGCAAAGGAACCTGTGACAGAAATCAATAGACATTCTGAAAGCTTCACTCCACAGTGCTGAATGTTAAGAGCTGCCTTTTACTTTCTGCAGCAGTGTCAACATGTCTGTGAAGGTTCTCAGTCATCCAGGTCATGGTTATCCTCGTAGTTTCAATCGTAACATCCGGACTTGCTTGAGTCTGTCGAAGACGTTTCACCTCTCATCCAAGAGGCTTCATCAGTTCTAAACTGACTGGTTGGGAGTTCCAGGTTTTATGCTCTTCAGGATCCATTAACACTATTGAAACTCCAGTCTGCTGGGTGTGTGTTGCCCCTCGCCTCATTATGTGAGTTGTTAGGTCCTTCCCTCTCACAATGGGATTCGTTAGGGCCCGTTTTGGCCAGGTGTGAATGGATGAGAGGTGAAACGTCTTCGACAAACTCAAGTAAGTCCAGATGCTACGATTGAAACTACAAGGATAGCGTCAACATAGAAATGGCCTCCAGTCAGAGCAGAACTTCTCTTTTAAGTACAAAACTAGTTTATGCCACAGGTCTTTAAAAAAAAAATCTCATATCTAAACCAGTGGTTCTCAGCTGGTCCAGCCTCAGGACCCACTATGTCTCTATTAATAACGGTCGCGTCCCAAATTTTTGAAGTTTGCTGTTCCTGTTAACAAATTAAGGTTTAATTATTTGTAGTCGCAACGCATTTTGATGCAGCGTGGGAACATTTGGCTTATTTTTGTTGTTGCTCATTTTGGTATATTTGGACACTTTTGCCAAGTTTTGGGCATATTTTGGCCCATTTTGACAGATTCTGAGCACATTCTGGTAAATTTTTGGCATGTTTTAGCAGAAATGTCTCCAATAAGCTGGCAGAGGTTAATAGTGGGCAACTTCTGGTGTCACCACCACTAAATATCCTGCTATTGAAAGCAAACTGTGTCACAAGAAACACATCCTTTAAAACAAAAGACTTTATACCACTACTTTTTTGGGGGGGCCATGCTTCTGCAACCCTCTAAAAATGGCTCCGCGACCCACTTTTGGGTCCCGATCCACCAGTTTAGAACCACTGATCTAAACCATCAAACAGATGTTTTAAAATGATTAAAAATATATATATAGCTAACCTATCCCATAGTATAATCAGTCTTATTCTGTGTAGAATACAATGTATAATTGCAGACTGAGTAAACCAAATAATCACTCAGAGTAAATTAGTTTCATTATTTATACAGTATTCACTCTTAACACTGTAGGGTGTTTTCATGAACAGATTGGAATGAGAGTGAAAGAGAAAGAAAACAGCAAGACTGTCCAGTATCTTATTATCAGCAAAGCACAACGCAACCACGGGTGTCAGCTGCTAAGAAGCCAATCTGTCCGCCAAGTCACTGAGGTCACTTTGAAAAAGAAACTGTTGTATTATACAAAGTAATGCATGGATGATCATGCTGCCATCTGGTTCACCAGTTTTTGTTGAGGATTGAAACACAGACTGCAGTGTTGGATGAGTTACTTCTACTTATAATACAATTTGTCAAGTGGATCAACCTTTTGACAAGTCTGGACTTTGGTTGCAACCTAATTTTATTGTATTTAAGTTCATAGTGTAAGTGCTTATTAAACTTTAGTAACACTGCCTGAGATCAATTAGGTTTCAACATCTTGCTCTCATTAGAACCAAAACCAACTACTTTCACAAGTTATTTAAGAGACTCTGGTCACAGCTGACTCAACAACAAGTAGGATCATAGTTTTGGGGAGTGTTAATGTAACATCTGAAGAGCTAATAACATAGTTAATGACAAAGATTGTGTTGAACAGCTAATCTTATTTAATGTACTTCCAATCACTATCGTTAAGAATAAATGCTTTTCAAGTAACTATCGGAAACGGAGTAAATGCATGTCGTTAAGTGACAAAGACGTTATCAATCAGAAAAGACTGTTCATGTGTGAAGATATAGTAGCGTTAGCTCGGAAGGGAACGACAAAAGCTGACCCACTTTTTAAACTTTGAATCTGCAGGGGGCAGAGTCTGAAAAGTTGACCGGTGTTCTCAAAGTTCAACTTGAGCCTTTCCTCGGCTCCCCTCTCCTCCAAGAAACGTGAAAAACACCGTGACACGGAATTTAACTGGAGTTCGGAAGTAACTGTGTTGTATTAAAGCGAGAAAGCAACGAGCAGAGCGGTATCATCCATTCAAATTAGCCTGTCACACAGCTAGGCTAGGCTAACAGGCAAGCTAGCGAAAGTGCATGTAACCCAACGACAGCGGGCAGGCTCAAACTGACATGTGCTAGCTAACAACAAAGACTCCGGGCTGCTGTGCTCACCGCTTTCAGATCCAGCACTCCGTCCTTCGCCTCTTGTAGTAAAGTCACAAACTTGGTCGTGAGCAGTCCCAGGCTCTTTTCGTGTCTGCTCGGGGTCTGTGGCTGCAGCGAGTCCCCCACAGCCCCCAGGTCGCCTCTGTTGCTGGCCGACTCCAGCTCCATCATCACTCAGGACCAGCTCCGTACTTCCCCCCTGCCTCCCCGACCAAATCCAGCCAGCGAGCCCCAGGAAAGCACGCCCCGCCGCCGTAGTAAGATAAACAGAGGGCCGGGTTAGTGCGGCGGTGCTCGGCGAGCTTCTGCGGCCTGGTTTTCCCTGAATTATTTGACTAAACCGAGCTGAACGGGCTGAGTACGGTAATTCAATGAGCGAGCACTCGGTGGAGAGCCGTTGGCCACGCGAGGTATGACGGGACGGTTCAACGGTCGGAGGGAGCGTCCTGCAAATACTTACCCCCAGTAAGGCGCGTGTAACAAAACAAGAGCGTGTAAACAAATACTTTAAGAAGTAAATAATAATTATTTTAGTTCACTGATTTGTTGTATCCTAATTAAAGGTTCTCATACGGCCCAACTTTTACATTATTTTATTTTACAGCTTGTAAACAAGGCTTTATCCGGGTTTGTATAAAGGAGTACTATTTGCACACGGTCCCTTACTGACTCAAACTTGAAGAAAACACACGCACGCGTTCAAGGACGTGCGCGTCTACGTGCACATTGCGCGCGCACGATCAGGCAACTGAATATCATACATATTTCTATTTTTTTTAAAGAATGGATTAGATTCGACTTTATTAATCCCACAGCGGGGAAATGTCCTTGTTACAGCCAACCAAAAAAATTGTACACAAAAATGTTGCCATATACAGAAGCATAAAAGATAAAAAATAAACAATCTAATAGAAAAAGGCATTTAACAATATGCAATATATAAACCTAGTGCAAATTATATTAACGAATGTGCAGAGAGAAAGGCACTGTAGCTATTTAAACTGTCTAAGTGCTGATTACTGATTACAATAATTTAATATTGCACATGATGACAGTGAAAACAGTATTTTGTTTAAATCACTGAGTTTATCTTTGCATCATAGATTCTGACTGGATTCATAAGTCGTGTATAGATTATGTGTTCATGATAATAATCACCAGCCAGTACAACAATGATAAAGTGAAGCTATGAAACACTAACATTATGACGACACTAATTAATATTATTTAAATTTTATGATGTAACTTTATGATGCTCTTCTTCTTCTTCTTCTTCTTCTTCTTCTTCTTCTTCTTCTTCTTCTTCTTCTTCTTCTTCTTCTTCTTCTTCTTCTTCTTCTTCTTCTTCGTCTTCTTCTTCATCTTTGTCTTCTTAG
>OMNN01028920.1:0-12727 GCA_900302755.1 Chromis chromis
CGCCGGATCAGCCTCCACAACGGTCGCCGCTGCCATGGTCGTTCTCAGAGCACCGACGAGCTGCGTCCGTCCTGCTCACAATGAAACCGGAGGCGGAGAGCGGCTCTTCTCCTTGACGCTTCCCTGCTCGGACACACAGTCAGCGGCGGAACTACCATACGAGCCTTCCCATTCACAGGTATCAAATTGATAACGGGAACTCTCTCGGTGCTCTCTCCGCTGCTCTATTCCGTGTAGGTGTTTACACACCGTGTTGACAGCCACCGAACAAACGACACACACTCAAATATTAAAGGAAACGTTTGGCGCCATTTTAAATCCAAAATATCAAACAGCGACCCCTACCGCTGCGGATGACTCAATGCATGTGTTGTAATAACGTGTTTCAACCACAAGAGGGAGCTGCTGCATTTACTTTTCTATGAGTAAATAAAAACAACTCATCTAAGAATACAAATTTCACTAAATCGAGTCTCCAGATAACCTAAAAGATTTTCAAAGAATTTGTTGTAATTAGAGTGCACTACTATTGAATGGGATTTATTAATATTGCATGTTTTAAAACAACCTGAGTTGACCAAAATGCTGCACTTGTTATAAGACAAGCTGCAACAAAACTATGTGCAAAAAGCAAGATAGGATAAAGACATTAAACCAATTTGGAGACAAAATAAAATCAATATATAATACTGTAAAATAAGATAAACAGGATAACAGCTTGAAGATCACGTTGTAAAAAAAACAAATGCATTGCAATCAACCCAAAGCCATTGAAAAGATGCACATCTTGTGATTCCTCTTAAAAATCGCTTTGTCTGTTTAGATATTGTACTTTTTAATTACAGCAATTGGATCTGATAGAAACAGACTTTGCAAATATTAAATATTTTATACAAATATCTGATCATCTTGTAAAAAATGAGCAATTATTAGAGAGTAAAATATGATCATTCTAGCATGCCTCCACATCAGTACTAATATGAGCAATAATAATTCAGTTTAAATAGCGAATATAGCTTATATAATAATGGAACAACTTTATCTTAACTCTTTACATGAAGTACCTCCGTTAGACATGTTTATGTAGTATACGAACATTTAATATTTATAGCATATAGGCTATATTGTAGCTGTAACCAAATGACACATTAAAGTGCTTAGTAATGTACAGTTTGTACAATAAACAATTACAATAAACAACTATTACTACATCTTCTATGAAGACATTTTTATATTATGTCAACCAGCTTTCACTGCAATATCATTTATCATTATCTATACTATGTCTCCACTTAGGAGTGCCCAATAGAGGAGTTACAGTTATTGACAATATACATTAATTATACATTATAATGCTCCGGCTTCCTCCCACAGTCCAAAAGGACTGAGGTTAATTGATTATTCTAAATTGCCATAGGTGTGAATGTGAGTGTGCTTGGTTGTCTGTCTCTATGTGTAGCCCTGTGATAGACTGGCGACCTGTCCAGGGTGTCCCCTGCCTTCGCCCGAGTCGGCTGGGATAGACTCCAGCCCCCCTGCGACCCTACAGAGGATTAAGCGGTGTATAGATAATGGATGGATGGATACATTATAATATATAAATTATGCATAATTAATGTGGGCATTATTTGTTACAGGCATTAGCTGTTTTACTACTGATTGAATGAGCATAGTAAGTGCGCTAAGCTTACAATTTATATACATCCTCCACAACATGCCACAAGAGGACTCAAACCTGAAATACTACGATTTATAATAGAAAGTTGATTGAACAGTAACATTTTAAATCAGTGCGAAATGATAAAAAAACAAAAATAAACATCCATCAGCGATATGCACTTTATCCTCTAGAGGGTCGCAGTGGGCTGGAGTCTAACCCACTGGAACAGGTCTCCAGCCCAACACAGGCCTAACACACATGGTCAGACAGCCACGCTCGCTCACACCAAGACCTACTGTCAAACTGAAATCACTAGTTACCCTTACATGCATGTTTTTGTCTGTGGCAGGAAGCCGGGGCAGCCACAGAAAACCACACATGCAAACTCCACACAGAAAGGCCCCAACCAACCAACGTGTTCATGCCCGGAACCTTCTTGTTGTGAGGCGACAGAGTGAATCACTGTACCACCCAAATCAGAAACAGCTTTAAGGCTTTTTACAGCTTTTAAACATGGTAAAAGCTGCATGCAGAGGTTAAAACAATATTTTTTTTAAAGTAAAAAAGTATTTTACTTAATCGTAGTTTTGAGGTAGGACAAACTATACAGTATAAAATCATTGATCCTTCGCTGGGTAAATTCACATGTTACAGCACATAAACACAAATGAAGCAAAGTAAGAAACTGTAATAAAAATATACTCTATTAACCTTTTATACAAATATGTGATGACTGAAAAATTTGTTTGAGTGTCCAGTAATTTTGTATTGTGTGATCTCATGTGACCTCGCCAAGGTCAGATAAGCGGAAGAGAGAAGCACAGCATACAAACCGTGGAACAAAGATAACACGTGCCTTCTGTGTAACTCACCCTTATGAAACTTTTGTATTCTTGTATAAAAACCACTAGTCACTTGCTCAAGACTTTGTCCTGTGCATGTTGACTCATTGCTGCAAGTAAAACATTGCTTTGACTTGAGAGATGACTCTGTGTGATGATTTAGGAGCAGTTAGGACTCCACTTCAGAATTTTCCTAACAGAAACAAGAAAAGGATAATAAAGACAATGACTTTTCACATGTACAGATGTTTACAGATATGGAATGTTGCATAGAGGTCAACAAATTGATGTAGAATTGTACTTTAAATTCATGACGACTAACAGTGTCACACCCTGTTATTGCACTTGAGAAGTTATAGAGAGAAAAAAAACAGTGTTACATGATGTTTTCACACTTGTAGAGCTGTAAAGAGAACAGTGTTACATGATGTTGTTGCTCTTTTCTTAGTATAAGGTACATTTTTCTTGACTATTTCCACCATATGCTACTTATAAGTCCACTACACATACACAAATAATAATCTAATCTTTATTGATCCCCTTGGGGAAATTCCAAATTTGACCCATCCTATTCAAAGTTAACCTTAACTTTACATACTAGGAGCAGTGGGCTGCCGCAGTGCAGCAGTAGTCAGGGGGTTAAGGGCCTTGCTCAAGGGCCGACTGGGACAAGCAGTCACTCTCACTTTCCCACGTCTTGCCAGTCCGGGGACTCGAACCAGCGACCCACTGGTTACAAGTTTGCTTCACAAACCACTAGGCCACCACTGCCCATACATTCTACTCTACTGCATTCATTCTACAGCTATAGTGGCAGGTGGCTTTTCAGATCAAGATCATGCAAAACATAGAATCCGTTTATAAAATATGGAACTTGTTATAGATTACGCTGCCTCCCCCTTAATGACCTGCAGCATAAAAGTACTATAAATGGCACCAATAGGGGTCACTTTGAGTAGTTTGTGTTTTTACTTTGGACACAAGTAAATGTTCTGATTATATTCCTGTATATTTACATAAGTGCAACACTTTAATAGATATTTGGACTTGTCATAACACAACTAAGGCCATTTTTGTTAATAGTTAATCCCAGTGGCTCGGTGGTTCGAATCAGTCCAACCTGTTGTTTTCCTGCCATGAAAAAGTGTCTGGTCTGAAAAAGGGTCTATGGGGTATTTTAATAGTGTGTTACTGCTACTTTAAATTAAATAAAAGATCTATTTCTTCCAAAAATGCAAGTCTAAGTAAAGTGCTGTACTGTAGAAACACTTAATTCCGAGTAATATCACTGATTACAGTATTTTTTAGTAGCTGAAGTCACCTCCACTCTGTTTGTCTTTGTGTCTGTGGGAAACTGTGGTAATGGAGGGCTGAGCAAACACCTTTGAAATCCTGAGCCAATATTTGACTGTGGCCATCATATCCCCTGGATTACTGTATTGATCTCTGGGCGATGCCTCTTCATGAGATAGCAGACAGCAGTGCACACTGTACCTTGCTCACTGGACTCATCAGCTGATGAGGCCTTATTCGGTTTTGTCAATATCATGCTGGTTTTGAACTACATGGAGCACATCTTATCAATCACTTTGATGTTTGTTGGACAGCTTTTTAAAGCTACAAAATGACATAATTCAAGCTCAAAGATACTAAAGCATTTCCTCATAGGTGTTTCTCTTGAGTCAGGCTTCATCAGCAGATTTCCGTGGCAGGGACTGGTTTGGGCTCCCTGGTGGGTTCCCATGCTCTGTGTTTCCTGTGCAGATCAGTGAGCTGAGCTGAGCTGAGTTGATCCCTCTGATGCTCTTCTCCCCCAATTCTTTGCAGATACCCACAACCCGGGAGACTGAACACCCTGGTGAGTCGCAAGAAAGCTTGTATCTCAATCCTGCTGATAGAAACAAACACATACACCACTGCTGTCCTCTCCACCAACAGATGGACAGCTGACAAAGCAAAGGCTCTCTCAGGGAGCCACAATGAAACAGTTTCCTGATGAGTGGAAACATCTGACAACTGCTGCAAATAAGATTCATAGCTAATGCAATAATTGCAAACAAATTGGCGAGCACATGGTCATCTGTACTCATCTGTGTTGGCTTTCTCTCACATTCATGCTGACCCTCGCCCCTGTAGGTGTTGTAGGTCCAGAACCCCTAAGCCATAAATCCTATTAGTCGAGGATTCTCTGAAGCATTATAAGTCGTTTTCCCAACTTTAATTGTTTGCATTATCATTTGCTACCTGGGAGATAAATCAATCCTCTTTGTGCGTATATTTTCATAGTATTTATATGCCAGAGGTGTATGATAAAGAGGAAGAGAAATATTATTCTAAATTCTCTCTCTTAATAAAATTCAAAAATCTGTTGTGTAATACTGTATAGCAAAACGTCTTTATATCTTATCTCTTGTGCCTCTAGATCAGAAGTTAAAATGTGTTATTCAATCTGTGAAAGAAGGCATTTAGGTTAAAACCTCACTGTTCCTGTGTAGCGTCGCCTCTCTCCCTATCACCTCGAGCTCATGCGTTATTGCAGATTGAAAATGGCAGGGCCAGCCCAAGAGACGGAAGTTCAGACCCTTCGGTCGGAGGTCGTGTCACTCTCTGCGAGGGGGGAAAATGTGTGTCCTGATCAACACTATGTGCTGTTTCACACGTCCACTATAACATTTCATTCAGTTCAGTTTGTGACGGTGCATTTGAGGGAATGACAGAAAGAAAGGGCAAAATAAAGAAAACATTTTTGCATGATTTTTGTACACTAGGTGTTTGTCTCAAACTGTGGTCTCAGGTTGCTCATGTGAATCTTGTGCTTATAGTCGTCCATTATCTTTTGAACATAGAGTACACCTGTGATTAGGGGTGGAGAATTCTGGTCCTCTAAAGTAAAAATCCTGCATGTTTTAGATGTTTCCCTCTTCCAACACACCTGATTCAAATGATCATCTCATCATCAAGCTCTGCAGAAGCCTGATAACGATCCTGACCATTTGAATCAGGTGTGTTGGAAGAGGGAAACATCTAAAACATGCAGGATTTTTACTTTCGAGGACCAGGATTCTCCACCCCTGGCTGCAGCTAACATCATTTGTTACACAGTTGAATGAGCTTCATCAATGTTTGATATTATTTCAATGTAAACGTCTGATCAAGAATTGTGCACTACTTAGCAGGACATTTGCAGCTGTGACATTACTGTGTGTATGGATGCAGTACAGAAGATGAACTGTAATACCAAAAAACAGCAACAGGTAGCCAAGAAATAAACTATTATTACACAAGGACTTAATTTTCAATATTGAAATCATATATAAAGTGGGTTATTTTTCTCCTCAAATACACATCACACATAGCATCTCTTGTCCTTGGCTTTACTAAGGGGTGGTCACCTGAAATGTTAAGTGTTCCTGTATTAGACTATGTAGATATCAGATAATAAGTCACATAAACTGTAAAATAACAAACCAAAACACATCAGAATGTGATTTTTTAACTCCCATACTGATATAAATTTAAACAAGCCTCTTAGTGCAGCAGATAAATGATTTTTTTTTCAGGTAAATTGTTCAAAATGTGATACAAGCACCAAACTTGGCACAAATACTTCTTGGGGGTTACCTTATTGAAAAAATATGCTGGCCACCTGAAATTCAAGCTGGGTGCCATTTCTTCAATATGGCCACCATAATCAATACCGAAATATTACTTTTCGCAAAAAATATACACAGACTTGCCCAATATGGATGATTCTGGTACTGAATCATACATTTTAGATCATGCAGGATCTGGTTTTTTGACTTCTGAATCACTAAGAAGCTTATTTTTACCTTATTTGGGACTTCATATCAAAATTACATAACTGTGGTTAACCTACATAATGCTATAGTAGTGCAGTAGGTCTTAGGGTTAGAGGTAGATGTACATGTATCACTCTTGATAAAATTTAGTTTCGTATCATTGCAGATGCCATATTCCCTGGTAATTTTTCACTGTTTTGGGCTAGAAATGGTAGAAAGAAGCTCCAAAGAGATCTTAGAGTTGTATTTTTGGATTCCTCAAACTTGAGAACCTACTTTTTAACACCAATTCCAGTTATTAATGTTAGTCAGAAGTTTCTGGAAGCGCCCCTGCTCTGGTCAAAAAATGATTCCTGCTAGCTCAGTCGTTAGCGATAAAACTACATTCTGTCTGGTGATATCTCACATTAAATATAGGTGTCTTGTTGTCATTTACAGTACGTGTTATTACAGTGTGTTTCTGAGTTGAATCTCATCAGTATATTCGTGTTTTGGAGGGTCTGCTCCACGGGGGGACGGTGTTTCTGCTCCCGCTCCTGCCGCCGGAGCGTCGAAGAAGAGCTGTTCCGTTTTCCTTTCGGCTCCCGCCCCGCTCCGCCATCATGAAGTCCTGAACAAAAACGGATGAGAGTCGAGCAAAATGGGGATAACACGAACTGGAGATGAAATCCGCCGGCTGCATTAACGTAATGACAGTGCAAAGCGGAGAAGGGAGCGGAGCCGTGGATTTTAATGAGTCAGTTTCCCAGTGAAAACCTCCCGGGCAGCTCCTGGCGTTACGTTATTTCGTTAGCGGCGTTGCTAACAGCAGCCAGAGCTAGCCCCTGATTTTCTCTGGAAGGGCTGGCTAGCTTAGCTGGCAGGCGTCAGTCAGCTAGCTGTCACTTTAACTGACTGCCACTTAACTCATGTCAAGTCGTACAGACGTGCTAGCTGTCCAATTGACTGGGGGCTTCAGGATGGCGAGGAGTTTAAGTAAAAGCATCGACAGGCAGAATGTGGTTTGTTCGTGTTGAATAGACACCAGTGCCGAGGAAAGGGGAGTGAGACCAATAATTTCCAGCCAGGCCAGTGAGCTAGCTCTCGAGCTAGCTACAGTGGATCCCAAAAGCCACGGTAAGACATGTTATAAATCATTCAGCATGGAAATGCAGCCGAATGCGCATCTCCGCCTCTCTTCGCAGGGAAGAGGCCAGCTAGCATCATTAGCTGCCTAATTTTTTTTTACATCCTGGAGACGTTGACATTGACATGAAAGCTTGTTGTTGGCCTGCACCCTGAACACCCAGTCAGGCTGGAGTTGTTGTCTAGCTACTGTTGAATACATCTCTTTGGTGGGCAAAGATAGCCTAATTGACCAGCCAAGTGCAAAAGCCATCTAGCCTGCTCAGCTGAGATGCACACTAAGCATGATACTGATGGCAAGCACATATCTAGATAATTACTTCTCTGTCTGACCAAGCAAGGACAATATGCGTTTTGTTTTCTGCAATATGCCCAGGGTGCTCCAAGATGATGATTTACATGTAAGGGTAAAAAGAGGATGTTGGATGGAGCCACATATTTGCAGCATAAACTGTCTCCTTCCTTCTTGTGTCTGGTGTGAGTGTGACATGGATGGGTTCTTAAAAAATACATCAAGAGCTTGCTTTTGGCTTTGTTGCAATATTTAAAGAACTTCTCATTTTCAAAGGGAACCAAATGCTTCCTCTTTGACAGGAGCAAAATGGCCATGAAAGAAATGTTTCAAATGGTGCATTTTCATTTTAACATGTCTGCAAATACTGAAGGCTCACCTGCTAAGTTGTTGTCGTCCACATTAACCCTTTGACAAAATCCTAATAACCCATGATTTCCAGGGTTTTTACTTGACAAGAGAGTACATCACACAAATGAGCTGCTCCTGTCTGCACTGCAGCTCCACAGAAACATTCACTATGTACCACTGGAAGATTGAAATGGTAGCCTCTGGTACTCAAACATCACAAATGATCTGAATATGTCATACATGGTGAACCAGTGTAGGTATTTTCTGTTTGCAAAAAGATTTTTTCTGCAGTAGATATAGATATAATGAAGTTTAGAATAAAAACACTGTGACTGTAAGTAAAATGATGTACCTTGTATGTAGGCCTTCTGTAGTAGCACACGTCTAATATTTTAATCACGGTGCAGTAAAGAAATAATTCATTACAATTTGATCCTGTAACTAATTATAAGCAAATTTCAATGAATATGAGATAAGATAGTTTTTGAAAAGAAAATATTTTGTATTTTTTTGTAGCTTTTTGAAGACACCATGTATGATGAATCACACGGTTGTCTCAGAGTATGTAGTGTCATATTACCTAACCTCGTAGGACATAATAGAAAATCGATTAAATCAATAAGAGCTTAAAAGAGCTACATATTTAAATGTAGTCCTCAGTACATCTGTAATGAACACATCTCCTCTATGCTGCTTTACCATATTTGCTTAGGAAACCTTTGATTAGCTTTTCAGAGAGCTGTCACACTCTGTTGTGGTTTGGGGTTTGTATGCTTTGAAGACAGGTAAATCTAGTGGTTAGACTGTTCATGCACAGTAGGCTAATCATGGGCCTTCTAAACAGCCTGGCAGTTGGATTTTATCTGGAGAAATGTGTGTTTTTGCTGCTTTACAGAGACTCATCTTTTTATACTACAGCTAGACTGTTAAATACAACGCTCAGTTTCTTGTTGGTCACAGTTCACAAAAAAAGAAAATGAAAAAAAGGGTCTAAGTTATGCATATGAAGTAGGGGTTGACCGATTATCGGCCTGGCTGATTATCTGATTATATTCCGCATTTTATTGATTATTGGTATCATTTATTTAAAAAACTGATTCCCAATTTGAAAAAATATATTTAAAAATGTGCTACTAAGGCTGCGATGTAGTCGTCTCTCTTTATCTGCAGCTACCAATCTGTGGTCTTAAACAATTTCCCTCCCATTGCACTATCTGATTGATTACACATCACAAGTAACAGCCTATCAACACTGAAGAATAAATGTTGAAAAGGTCTTTATTTATTAAAGCAAAGGAAAAACATAAATAACCTAAGACATTCCAATAAGGTTTTGTGATGGAGTTTGTGGTATTCTAAATTTTCATACTAAGATTTTCACTTTTGCTTCAAATGTACATCGGTACGGTGGCCCAGAAGGGTCAAGGCAACAGCAAAAGCCACAACACAACCGCAAAAGCCAAAGTGCAAATGCAAAGGCCACAATGGAAGTTAACCCACAACAGAAGTGCGCAGCGATCGGAAGAACAGGCTTTGTTTCCGGGGGACAATATTTTCTGACGGACTATTTTGATTACGGGAGAGTTTAATGAGACGTAAGTAAAACGCTGCTGCTCGATGATTGTGATTAATGTCGTTATGTGTTTTCACAAATCAGCAAAGTTGGTTACCGTGTTTTACTTACGTCTCATTAAACTCTCACGTAATCAAAATAGTCCGTCAGAAAATATTGCCCCCCGGAAACGAAGCCTGTTCTTCTGACCGCTGCGCACTTCCATTGTGGCCTTTGCATTTGCGTTGTGGCTTTTGCTGTTGTGTTGTGGCTTTTGCAGTTGCATTGACCCTTCTGGGCCACCGTACATCGGTTCCAAATAAAGTTTATCATTCTAATTGATTACTAATAATCAATATCATCCCTGAAAAAACGGTCGACACCTTAGTATCAAAAAAATTCCAGCCAATATTGTGTAATCTGATTTTTAGTAATGTGATCAGTATCATCCTTACAATTTCAGTATTCTGTACTACATGTCCTTTTAGTGTCTGTGCCTCCTTATGACCACTATCTTAGCTTTAATTCATATATTTCTAGTTGAATGAACAACACATCCTCAACACTGCAATTTATATATGTACAAAGACAAATCAGACCAACCCTGATTAATCATCTTAACATGTTACTGCTTGCAAGAAATCCTGTTTTTTCAGTCTGACTTTACTGTGTTAAGCATCCATGTAAGCTTGCTGCTGTTTAAAGGCGGTGGTCATGTTGTCAAGTGTGCAGGCTGGTGAAGGGCCAGTGTATGACCAGTCAAAATCACTGTAGGAGAGGAATGATTTGTTTGGCTAAAAATACAAAGCATTTGCATGGATTTTTTTGAATCATACTTTCATGAGTCAGGGAGATAAAAGAAACCATTACAAAAAGAATTGCTGGAGGAAAAAGATGCTGCATCTGCCATTTTATGATATCTGGATTGCATAAAAAAGATGAAGTGGTCCAAAAAGGAAGGTGTTCATTTCTTTTACATGTACAGTCAGATTGACAGAAGCAAAAGCTGTATATACGGTATCCTTTGTAATTGTAGCAATTAAGCATTTTTGAGTATTGCAATGTTAAATGTAAAAATGAGAAATGCAGCAGTGGTGAGTTTTGCCAGTATTGTTCTGCCCTATATTTCTGGTAGAGAGACAGATGGATGATGATGGATGAATGAATGGGTGGGTGGCTTGATGGTCATTTGAAGCTGATGGGCACTTTGATATTTTCCATCCATATGAGCCAACACAGATTGGTATTTTATTCAACACTTTAAATGCAGTTGTAGCGCAGGAGACACATGAACCAAAGTGACTCGATCCTGTGAAGTGGAATGACAAATGCTGTATGGAGCCGCAGACTGGTGCGTTGGTCATTGGTGGGATTCGTGGATTCATGGAACTAACAGTAATTCAGTGTTATGTATTTTTTAATAATACATTAGGTGGTCTATATTTGAGATGGAGGGATGTAGTGCAAATATTTCCTCCTAAGGAAATGTCTAATTGATCTGGGTGCAAGTCTTTTTTGTGCTTTGATCATTTTTAGTTGAGCAAAATGTTTTTTTTATTTACTTCTTCTGGACGCGTGATCCAAGTGTGTCGACTATACAGCATGTGACAGACTAGACCATATTTCCACGGCAGCACAAATGTTGGTAATCCTTCCAAATAACAGACGCTCACCCAGTGTGTCTCTTCCATGCTCACCAGGCGCTGGCCATGCCGTCGAGTGTGCGGGCCGGGAGCCTGAAGGACCCGGAGGTGGCTGAGCTGTTCTCCAGGGATGATCCCGAGAAGCTCTTCACGGACCTGAGGGAGATCGGTCATGGAAGCTTCGGAGCAGTTTACTTCGTGAGTTATTTTCCTTGGTGTTTGGGTCGGTAGTAGTTAAGGGACGTTGGTGCAGCAGTAGTTTGAATGCACACAAGTTGGAGCCCTCAAAGGTAGGTTTTTAAAAGAAAAATATATGTGATGGTAATAGATGTCTTTTTGCTTTAAGTTATCATTATGAAGTAAATGTTGATTACACAATGTAATGGCTGTAGAAAAATGACACCATCAAGGTTAGGTTGGTTCCCTGTATGCCTCGCTTATAAGGAACTATACTATAGGGAAATATAGGAAAAGAGAATGAAGGCACAACATTAGGCTGGAGATGGTGGTAACATATTGTCTGTTCATTAATTTTCATATGAACAAGTATCTACTATTGCCACAGTTAGCATTTGTCAACACATACAAAAGAATTTCTGTCTGCTTTCACACCTCAATTATAGACTGAATGAAGGAATAAATGCACACTTTCTCCTGATGTATTCTTTGGCGTCTGCCCTTCACATCGATGCCAACCCCTACCTACTGTAATCACTGGGTTGTGCGACGTTCAGACTTTGTTATTGTTCCACATAAAACTATTTCACTTTACCTTTTCAGTAAAAATGCATCTTTCTTCTCTTTTATTTCAGTGATATGCAACGTTTCGTGTTGTTTGTAGTTGCAAGGCTCTAAGGAATAGCTGTCTGTTGCCAGTAAATATGAATTTGAACACTGTATTATATGTATTTTAGCTCTCACAGCTGGGCCAATTATGTGGATCAGCTACTCATTGAAAACCTCAAATGTGTGCTGTATGCTTTCTTGGTGGATTATTATACTTGAATTGAAATAAGGCACTCTATTTCATGATAAAGAAATGATTAGGTTTAGCCTGTAGCTTTAACAGTATTCTGATATACACAGCAAGTGCTACATCTGTAAAATATGAATATGTGGGATCTGATTATGAAGCAATAATAAGAATTTACTGGGCTCAAAATTTGTTCTCGAGCTGTGGAATTTGGAAATCATTCTTGTTTGTCAGTCACATACACTGACACACTCTCCTGGCATGCCCATGAAATGGTCTGCCTGAGGTTTTCTCTGACAATTTTTTTATGGTAAGAAATATAAATAAGAGTTTTGCAGAACTGATTTCTGTTTCTGTTCGTCTGATTAAGATTAATGACAGTTTATTAAAATCTATCTGTCTATCTATTAGGCTGGTCCAGAATATCCGAATATTCGTTCGTTGTGGTGGTATTCGAATAGTAATTTTGATATTCGAATGTTCGTGCGC
>OMNN01028921.1:0-13372 GCA_900302755.1 Chromis chromis
GACTAACAGACAGACAGACTAACAGACAGACAGACAGACAGACAGACAGACAGACAGACAGACAGACAGACAGACAGACAGACAGACAGACAGACAGACAGACAGACAGACAGACAGACAGACAGACAGACAGACAGACAGACAGACAGACAGACAGACAGACAGACTCACTCACTCACTCACTCACTCACTCACTCACTCACTCACTCACTCACTCACTCACTCACTCACTCACTCACTCACACAACTACCTACATAAAACAGCTCTTCCTCCAAGTGGAAACATCTCATGTGGTTTTATTTTGTTCACAAAATCTTCCACTCTGATGTGATAATTTAACATGTTTATTTCATTTTTAAATATTTACAAATTCAAATTTCAAATAGTAAGTGCACTATAAAAATATGAAAAGCTGAAAAATGTGTTGGTTTTATTCCTAAAGCAAATCATAGAAGCTGAATAAAGTTCTTGAGTTGTGAAAAAAAGTATCACATTTCAGACGAAAGTAAAAACTTCCTTCTGAAACCTCATGAAATTAAAGGCAATAATTTACCATGGCGATAAAAAAAAAAAAAAAGAAGTCTGAATGGCTTCCCTAAAACCAACACCACAACCACATCCCCTGACCCTCACCGTATAAAGACAACATTCTGGCTGTAAATCCTCAGAGGGAGAAAACATGGTGTCATCACTCTGACCACTGATATTACCCTTGGTTTTGACAGACCAGAAAGCTTTAGGACAATTTGACATTCTATTATGAACATAAACATTCTGACAAAAAATGCACTGTAAAAAGGACATGGGCTGAGAAAACAAACAAGCAAGTAAAACTGATGGACGGTTCCTGTGAATTGCATGGTTGGCTGACGAGTCCAGCCTTTCAGTCAGAGGGAGTTTCCCCAGGTTGGACCATCTCTGTGGTTTTTCCTGTCCTTTATGATGCAGCTTTTTCAAAAACACCTGTAGCGTTATCTTCCAGGAAAACCCCAACAACCACAGTTTTCCACCTGGGATTTAGCACCTTTTATTATAACCGCTTTTGGAAACTGATGTGGGAAATGGAAATGTCCGAGGCAATCAACTGTGAAAACAAAAGTTCTTCCGTCAAGGTCATTTTGGTCCTTGTGTGCTTTTTTTTTTTTGTCCAACTTTTTGGATTATAACATATCATTTAAATCCTTTTTCATGTCACACACTTCTATATGTGTGTCACTTCTTAACAGATCTGTCCATCCAGCAAATAAATTAAGTCATTTAAAGACAGAAATTTTTGCAAGGAAAAAGTATATACATAAAAAATGTCATCTTTAACATCTATATAAAGAAGTCCATGATTTCATGTGTCCACTGTGATAATGGCAGAGCTGGCAGGAGAAAAGCTGGGGATCCTGATGGCTTTAAATATTTTGTTTCCCTTGTCCACATTATCTCTTTTTCTTTATCTCTGTCACATGCTCTTCTCTGTAGCCTCATGCATCACTTGTTCCATCCCTGTATGTGTTGAGAAGATGCAGAGCAGTGTGCCACGCTGAGTCTTTAGCTACACTTGCAGGACTTCACAATCATATTGGACAGCTGCTCCACCTAAAAGTAAGAATTTACAGTAAATCATCTGTGTTGCTTTCACATGAAGAGTTCAGTCAACATTTCACCTCAGAATGGTTGTCACTGGGCTGCGGTATAGATACCTTGTGTTGCCTGCCCACGTAGTAGAGGATTGGCAGTGGCTCTAGTGCCTGGGGAACGCAGCAGGGCTGGGCAGACGCTCCTGGGTTGTGATGCTTATACAGAGCCAAGATCTGTTAGCAATAACATGAGGGAAATACCAGAAAACTCAGATCAGAATGTCATCACCATCAAGACATGTGCCAAAACAATTGTAATAGACAAAATTGCTGAGGATTTTAGAAGAGTCCTTTTCTGTTGAAATCCAGATATCAATGCCAGAATGCTTCTTTGACTCTTTATCAATATTTCATTTAGTTAATTAACTATTAAACTTGTTTGTAAATGATACCATTGTGTAATTAATCATTAAATCAATAAAAAGATCACTGGAGACTTTTAGCTAAGTGCCAAGACAAATGCAAAGTTTGCAAAAAAATTCACATTATCAGACCTCACTGACGCAACATGTTAGTTTCGTGTGACTTCAGTTCACGAGGCCGAATAGTTACACTGGTGGCTCTGTGATTCTGCACTTTGGCATAGTGGTGCTTTGTGCTAAATGCTATGTCAGTGCTAATGAGGTCAGACAAAGTACTGCTTAAGCTGATGGTAATATTTTTTTTTTTGCAGGTATTTGTTTATAAATCTAAATGTTAGATAAATGGAAATTTTTGACCTGATGGTTATAAAGTTATTACATGTCATCTGGGATATAAATGTATGTAATGTGTATTTTATGGTAGTTCACCTAATACATATATGTTAGTCTGTAGCAACATGGTGGGCCAATTTACCAACAGACCAACATTGCCAACCCTAGTGCCACGTCATTAGCGTGGCTGAAAATATCATTTTGTTATCAGTCAAATTGCTGTTTTATTTCAACTAGGCCTGCAAGTAATGATTACTGTCTTTTACAACTAATATGTAACATATCAACATAACATTAGCATCTACATTTTATCTTTAATTGATTGTTTAGTCTAATGTCAGAAGGTCCTAGGTAATGTCTTAAATTGTGTTCCAACAGCAGCAAAATTTCACATTTAAGAAGCTGAACCCTAATCAATTATCAGTTAAAGACCAATTCCTAGCTTTCTAATTAGACCTGACTCTCATAATCTACACTACAGCATGAATCAAAATAATCAATTTGGGGGGGATTGAACACTCTACCTGAGAATATTTATTTTCAGCATTCCAGATGTAGGTGCAAGACCCCATGCAGTAGTTGGCATGGTAGCCTGTAGGCTTATGGATCCACTTCCAGCCCAGATCTTTCCTGAAGTCGATGTACAAGCTCCGTACACAGCAGGTCTCTGTTTGGCTACAAGTGAGACAACAGGAAGATGGTACATTGTTTTTTTGGGCAGAGTTGCTGTTAACGGTACATGTTTTTGAAAAAAAAGTAAATTTTAAAGCTGTACTAAGGATAGTTTATGCAAAAAAGGTAGATGTCAAAATGCGTGCGTCCCATCAGCATACAAACTAAAGCTGTATTTGAGAAGACTCTCCTATCCCAAACAATAAAATATAAACTTCGACCTTTAAACACTGAGCCAGTGATCCACTGTGGCAGTGACTCAGAGGGAATAGTGTGTTGATGGTTTGAACCCCAGCTATTCCTGTCCACACATTGAGCACAATATTACACTCCAGTTTCACCCAGTGGCCAGGCCATGCGCCTTGCATGGCGGTTGTGCCTTGCGTCAGTGTGTGGGTGGCTGAATGAGAGGCACATTGTAAAGCGCCTCATCCTGCTTAGGTTGTAAAGTGCTGTATAAATGAAGCTCATTTACAATACAGCTATTAAAATGGCCACAGGCTTATATGGTGGTTTACCAGGAATAGTTGATGTTTTTTGTTTCACCTGCCACTGCATTTTGAATTTGCCAATGGGGCAGGTTGCCAAGTGCAGCTTTAAAAGTGTCAGTGTAACACAGCATAATAATGTGATATGTGCAGAATTGCTTACGCTGTACAGGAATCCCTTGTCTCTGTGGAGCGTCTCGTGCGTGTGTGGCTCACGTTGTTTTGAGGGATGGACATAGTCAGGATGTACGGTAGTCGCTGTGTCAACTTGTTTAAAATTTCTGTGTCTCCCCGGCCGGCCCCAGTCCCAGAGATTTGGAAGTTTAAGACAACATCTCCCTGTCCACATTCACAGTACACCCGAAGTTGGAAGCTCCGCTCATCCACTAGTAAGACAGAAACATTTTTGACATTGAGAAATCTAAAACTGATTGGTCACTTTACTAGTGAAGGTAAATATCATATGGAGATCACATGATATTGCACACAGGATGTATCAAACAAATGGACAGACTTTATACGAGTACCAGACAAATAAGTAAAGCGTATCTCACCAGTCCCTTTGAGCCAGTCCCGGAGGGGCTCAGTGACATCAAAGGACACCCATTTGTCTTTCAAGTCGTTGTTGAAGAAACGGGAAGCATGGTAGCGGGTCGAGTTGTCCTTAGCATAGTACAGCTCCACTCGCTGCTCATTATGAATCTTGGGGCCCTTGATGAACATCCGTAACTCTGCAGTGGTCAGCAGGCGGTAATCCCCCACACTCACCCGTATCTCAGAGATGTTGAAGTACATTGGGATGATTTTGATGTTCTGGTTGGCCTCTGTGTTATTTTTTGCTGCGTGATTTAAAAAGGGGCAATTACTTATTTGTAGATTTCAATTATTTTGGACAAGCAAGTTCTATAAATGCATGTTAGAGAAACACAAGGGAAACATAAATGTTGTATAAGCTGATTTGTTTGTTTTTAATACATAATGCCCAAGTCATTTCTAATCCTAAAACCAACTTTATCCACCAACAGGAACCACTTTGAATTGAAGTGCTCTGACTGGTCTTATTGTCAGAGCTATTTCTGATATGTTTTTTGTAATTTATTTTGTTTAAAAATATGAGTAGACAAGCCACATTATGTGGAACAATATAAATATGAGATACATACTGACTGTATGTAAGCAAATATTACACATTAAAATGCTCAGATGTGGACCTTCAGTTTCCCTATCAACACTCAATTTTAGAGATAGAGGAGAACAGAAGCAGAGCTGAAATGTTTTGGTATGAATCCATTTTGAGCTCTGGTGTTTATCCAGTAAATAATCTTTACTGCAATATTTCTTGGCACGAGAAAATCTGTTTGTTTTTTTTGTATTATTTATTGAACGTGACAATGGGACAACTAGACACTGAAAGGAAACAACTCATGGACGTGTGATTCAAAGAATTAGTTCTTTAAACTTGTGTGACTGTTGCTATAAACTTTTTTTCTTGCATTATTACATTTGCTCTCTTGGTAAATATAACTCTGCATAATATATTACTCAGATAGTAATCATTCTGTTTTATATTAATAAATGTAATGAAAAGTTTGTTTTCATAAATGCTTTTCATAATTCACGCATTAATGAAATAAAATTGGTGAGTTCATAGTGTTACTCAATAATCGTAACAGCAGCCAAACATTCATCCAGTCCAGCTGCTGTAAAGTTGACTATAGAGAGTGTTTTGTTCTCTTACATTAATGCTGCCCATATTTGCAACTTTAATTCCTGAGGCTGCCCATATCATGACAGCAGGAACATTCCCCCTACAGAGGCTGATAAAAAACAGAGCCAAGCTACTGAGGGCTTTAACACCATAAATCTACCCGTGTTACTTTACAAAAGATTAAGTCGGACAGAGATGTGCGGAGATAAGCACAGGAAGGCAGATGATCAAGAGTGAATCACTATGTAAAAAGAGAGAGTGAGAGGCGGCAAAAGGGGTTCTGTGGTAAATGCAAAGAAAACAGCAACGGGAAGAATGCACTCATATGAATATAACTCACAGTTGTGAGGGGTGGAAGGGTGTGAGTGGGGGTGTGGAGAAATTGGAGATGTGTATCAATGGAGCGCAAGGTCTGGCCCTGGCCCAAATCCTCTACTCCGCATCAGCCTGCCAAAGCCAGGGTTCTCTGCTTTCAAGTCCGGGAATTACTCTTTGACAGGAATTATATCCCAGCCTTGCATACTTGCTCTACATACTCGGTCCAAGCTGTACCAGGATACTCCATGTCACGGCTGCTTGTGTATCATTTACCAGTATCACCATCTGGGTTGTAGCTGAGGTAGTGTTTCACCCCTTGTACTGAAGCCAAACTGAAACTGAAAAGAGCTGATGTGGAGTGTAACGGGAAATGAGATGACATTTTACTGGTCCCACCCAGAGTACAGTCAAATGTTTGGTTATAAGTACATGAATGGAAACACAGAGCATCACAACAGTGCGCAGTATGTGGACAGCAGTGAACTGGCAATGGTGTACCGAGCAACAGCGAGCACGGAAAGTCATCGTCTCCAGCTAGTTTCAGAAAAGTGAGATAAATGTGTTAAGGGTTAGAGAAGTGTTTGCGAAACAGGAAATTAAGTCACTTCCCCTAAGAAGCATATTGGCTTCAGTACCATAATTACGGCGAGGCTTTATCCTCACTTCTACTTTCTAATTAACACAGCTTGCATTGTCTCTGGAGGTCTGTCACTGAAGCGCTAATGTGATCAAAATTCTGCATTTTGAGGGAGCGAGGTGTAAAATCTCTTCTCCATGCTTGGCTGGGATAATGCCTTGCTTTTTACAGATAGGGGTAAAGATAGCACCCTAGCCTGTGTACTAACATGGGTGTGGGGGGGATTTGTGTGTTGAATCAGGGCCTATCCACAGGTAAGCCAGGGACAGCTGTTGTGACAGGTAGGGAGACAGCTCTGTAATTACCTGTGGGAGGAACCAGATTCCAGCAACTGGCTAAATATCTGCCTCCTTCATACTCGACTCCACCCTCCCACAGCCCACTCATCAATGCCTTGTTTCCCCATCTCACCCTGATTCACACATGCTGTTGGACCCCTATTAGTTCCTTTCCCTCTTACAGCGGTAGTAGTTGCATTTACTGGGAACTATAATAATTACTCCACAGCAGTGAACTCCTTTCACTCCCGAATGGCGCACAGTGGCAGGTTTCCAAAGGAGAAAAGAGTTCCCTCTGTAAACGAGCTAAATTACATTTGGACCAACAGCACGCTAACTGGGAGAGGTGAATTTGTGTGGGCTTCAAGGGGAGGGATGTTACTGCTAACTGGCTGAAGGAATTTAGCCTAATTCACCGCACAATTACCACAATGGAGACAAAAACTATTAAGTTCTAAAATGCTCTGCACACAAGTATGTAACCCTGTAGGCTGTTTTGGGGTATCAGGAAAGTGTGAGTCGTCCAATAAAAAACAACCACAAATTGAAATAACGAATAGGATTGTTAATTAACGTTTAAAAAAAATAACTTGCCCACCATAAGGATTTTATTCTGATTGCAAACACAGTCCTCCATCTTTCACTTTTTAACCAGAAGCTGGATTGTCTCTCTCACCCCCTTGTTTATGTTTTTCCTTTATTAATAATAATAATTGCAAAACAATTGTCATTGGACTAACCACATATCCTCATCGACTTGGCATTCTCCTTTTCCCAGTGTGAGGAGCTTGACTCTGTTTTAAGGAGCCACACTGGAGCTAAGACAGTGGATGGGTGTTCTCTGGCATTCCAAAGAGGTAGGAAACACATGCTCCCCATGGGCACCGCTTGCACCGGACCTGAGTCACTCAAGATCTCAGTGGCCATCAGCCTGCCTTCCTTCCTGCCAAGCTGCCCTGTCACAAACACACTGCAAACACACTGATAATAAGCTCAGGAAACCCAGCAGAGAGAGGAGCGAGAGGGACGGGCAATCATGGTTAAAGAGACATGGGAATGAAATGCAAAATTGTCAGGGAGAAAGAGATATGATGGAGAACAAGTGGCAGGATAAGCAAGGGAGAACCCAAAGCTCAAGTTACAGGAAAAACCCCAATCCCTGAGGGACAAAGAGAGAGAAAAAAAAGAGAAAACGAAAGAGAAAATGAGATAGGGTGATGGTAAAGGAGTGTATTTTATGTCTCCTCTCATCTCGTTTTTCTATTTTCCATCCTGTTCTTTGGTTTTCATCTAAGCAGAACAAAACCATCTCCTTCATTTTGAGAGTTGCTTTGTTCTCCCTTTGGTCTGCACACTCCTGAGCGTGGTCCATCCACTCAAGTCTTTCTTTTGAAGTGGTGGATAAAAGGGGGATAGTGTGGATGCCTGCCTGATAGGGTGAGGAGTATAGGCATGTAGAGAACAATGGAGCATAGAAACAAAACCCCCCCAAAAATATGTTTATCATAATAGTTTGGGAGTCATTGCACAATTACAGCCAAAAACTATTTGGCTGAACAAACATGTGCAGCCTCGCCAAACAAACAGCGCTAATAAAGCAGTAAAAATGCCATGGATATCATGCAAGCAACACGGAGAATCAGACCAGATGCAGCTCACAGTGCTGCTAACTTGTAACGCCTGTGATCTCTGAACTCCTCAAGCTGCCTGAAGATGTTGGGTGGAGATCATAAGGAGTACATGTGTTAAGGGAATTTATGGACAAGATTGGAGCCGACACCAGCCACCAGGCAGATACTGATTAACTTGGGCAACAGCCACAAGGTTTGACTATCCCAGGGACTGCTTTAAGACTTATTCATGCTGAACTTTAACACTATGTTAAATATCAGCTTTGAGCAATAACATGCATCAAACCTTCTTTGGTTTCTGATACTTTTATATTTAGTAGTTAGATAGCCCTCAGTGTCTTTCTGCCTTTAGCAACTATTTATTCAAGCTTTGAAGGATGACCTTTTTTAAAATCAGAAAAGATCAGCGCTTCTACCGTATATTTGCTTCCGTGTTTGTCCGTGTGTGTGTGTGTGTGTGTGTGTGTGTGTCTTGAAAAATGTGCCTCGAGGGCCTGTAAATGTAGGAACATAAATCAGTCACTATTACTTGACATTCTTACTGCTTATAGTTAAGCCGACAGCAATTGCCCCACTTTTGACAATAGGTTAGGGTTGACAAAGATTCATGACATTCATATTGCTCCTTTGAGTTGTCTGGTACTCACTGGTCATGTTGAACTTGTGTAGAACTTTGGCAAAGTACTCCTCCTGCTCCTGCTCGGTGGTGATGTCTGTCTGGATCTCGGTCTGCTGCTCCTTTAGCATCTCCTTGGTGCTGTTGTAGAGTGATAGCAGGTTGGAAGGGATGTCTTCCTCATCTCCAGCCTGAGTTGGCTCAGGTGCTTTTGGCAATCGCAGTTTGCTGAGGATCTGGCTCCTAATGGCCTCGATGCGTTTCTTCTTCACCATCTCCAAGTCCACAGTCTTACACGTAGACATACTGCTAACTTTGCCCACCGTGTATACAACCACCAGCATCAACAATCCCAGTTTCATGGTGACAACCTGACAGTGCAGCCACTTATGTGCTCTGGGCCTCAGCAAACTCTCCCTCACCTTTTCTTTCACTACCTGCCTCTAACTGGGGATGTTTAGGGAACAGTGAATCACTCCGTGGAGAGGTGTGACTGACGCAAGGTGTTTACACACGACAGAACAATTACAGCAGTGTGGAGAGTCCTGAAAATTCACGACTACTGGTGCCACAGCTGTCGCTACTGCTGCAAAAACCACCTAACACTTGTGTCTTCTTTGCATAGAGGCAGGTAGAGAGAATCCCAGTGGGCAGACAGACATCGAGTGATGAGCCAGCCTCTGACTCAGCCAACACGGGTAACACAATGACGTCCCAGACTCTGAAGTAAGTAAGTGAAGCTGTCAAATGCTAAAAGATCCTATCCAAACATGCACACAGACTATGCCCCCAAGACTCAGAAGGCCTCTGCAGCTCCCATCCAGTCCCAAACAATCAGACAGTCAACAGACGTGGCTCTGTACTCACTGACCAACTTGTCATTGATATGTTTTCAAGCCTCCACCCGCAATATTGAATTAAATCCCGTCTCATTCAGCGCGCAGCAGTATATACTCCTCCACGTGTCAGCTCAGTGCTGTAATGCTCACCAGGCAGTCTCTCATTACATGTCCCCGGAGGCCAGCTGAGTGAATGTTAAAGAAGCTGTACAACACTCAGCAAAGTGAAGTTTGGTATTGGCAGAGTCCAACTCACTTACTATCTGAGACTAACTTTTAAACTGGCACTGATTCCTTTCCTGTTTGGCCAACAAAGTCTCTTCACAAATCATTCAGAACTACTCTGTATGGATTTAGTGACAGATATGCCCTCTGTTAAAGCCTCTAAGGAAGAGAAAATAGCAATGCAATGTCCTGTGCCTAAAGTGAAAAAAATGGCCTTCCTATTTTCTGTTTTTGAAGTTTGATCAGATGACTTCTGGCTTCCTTTACAGTCCAGATAAAACTCTCGGGGGCTTTGAGTCAGCCCAGAGCTAATCAAATATCCACGGTGAATGGAAGGAAAGTATGGTGTAGTACTTAAAAAATTTTAATTTCCGAACTCATTCAACACCAATCACAAACCGGTGCATGCCCCTACAGAAAAAGCATTTGACAAACATGTATTGCTCTCTGCTCTGACTACCTCTTTTTACCAATAACAACATGTGATCTGTGTACAGCTGCAGTACACCAGAAATTGCTTTCAACGCCTGCGACTCATGCCTACTTCACAGACAGAGCAGCTGTCTCTCTATCGGTCTCTTCATTCTCAAACATGATAATATGATAGTGTAAGCTCTCTGTGTACCAAAGTCTGAGATTAAAATAGCTCAAGCCGGTCTGCTATCAGAAGCTTAGAATGTCAGTGTCAATGAAACACTGTCAGATATTAGAGTTTGACACACCTTCTCTTTAAATGAGTGAACCATCCAGACACAGCAGCAGCAACGCCAGCAGTAGCAGAAGTAACAGTCCCTCTTATCTTGCGATGTTTTGGGAGTTGGATCGCAGTCTCTGTCCTCTCTTCTCTCTATTCATCCATCGGTATCACCTCATTTATGCCCTCTACAGCTCCTTCACACCTTCTCCCTTCGAGTCTCCACTGACACAACTCCCTATTCACACCTCTATTTAACTCTGCCTCTCTGTTGTGCACTCTCCCTCCTGGTGCTTGTCAGAGCTTGCTGGTGACAAAGTGATTTGTGGGAGCTCTGAGCTCAGATAACTTTTCTCTTGCAGTCCCTCGCACTGCCTCTTTCTCTTTCTCTCTCTCTCTCTCTCTCTCTAACCCGTCTTTTTTTTCTGGTTCCTGTTACTCGTCTAATAGAGCGAGGAGCTCTCCGCCCAGGAAATGAGGGTAACGGCCGCAGTGTAAAACATCTGCTGTTTAACAGAGCTCTGCTGCCTGACTTCTGTCCACATCAGGAAGCTTGAACACGCTGAATAACTTTCTGACTTTAAAGGCTCCAGCTCTCTCACACGCTCAGGCCTTTCTGCCACTGAGGCACTGATGACTGACATGTCAACAAGCCCTACATGGCACAAGTGTCTCACCAACTGACCGCCACATTTACCTGGTGGCTGTGAAGGTGTAACGCCTGCCAGGCCAAAGAGTTGAGCCACTTGGAACAAGCAGGTCTAAAAGTAGAACGGCAAACTTCAAGGGATGGAGAGCCAACAGGGCAGGGCTGTGTGGTGCACTGTCCCAGGTCTGGGTGCTTTTTAGAGGTCGGATTGTGTATTTTCAAAAGGAAGGCCAGACTAAAACAAACCAGTGATGGTCTCAATCTTTTCTGCTCTGTCTGACGGATGATTCAACAGGGAAGTAAAGATCGCATACTGCCATTGTACAATCTTTACTCGTGGAGTTTTTAAGGTTTTGCCCAAATGTGTTTTGAATGGGTGTCTATTGTTAGTTTAGAAGAATAAGCTATTCATCAAACACTGAAAATAAATGGTGACATTTGCTCAAGGAAGCTCAAGGCGAAAATCCCCTAAAATTCCAGCCGTCATAACTGCAGACATAAATGATCATTCAAGCAAAGAGGCTGTAAGCTATAATGGTGTGTCAGCTGATCTGTATCTGTATGATTACTAATAATGATAAGAGGGTGATAAGATAATGAGGATGGTTTTAACTATCACTGAAACTTGTGTTGTGAGCTGTGACAGGCATGCACTGCCACCTAGTGGGAAAAGATGGTTTACAGGAGTGATTTTTCTCTTGGTGATAACCAGCAGAAAATATGCAACACAAACGTATACTGCCATTATAATAGCAGCATATACGAGGTAAAGATGAGTCACAGCAGAGATAATTACAGATATTTTCTCTGTATTATAGTGTCTGAAAGATAAAATAAGTCGCAAAATTAGAAGAGATAAATCTTGCATACAACCAGAGCTTCTACTTTGATTAACACTTCTATTTGTTTGATTTATTTCAGACAAGCCACAGTACCATGAAGGAAAAAAAGGAGAAAATAAAACATGCTAAATGAGAAAAAACAAACAGAACCTAAAATAATGTCTGAAAACGAGTAGGATGAAGTTAAACTTATTAACTCCTATCTGCTGCACATCTCTACATCTCGTATTACTGTTTCCTGTTTGCTTCTAACATAATACTTATATACCTCTTTAGAACCCCCAAGAACACCACATTATTACATTACAGGAAGTATTTTTTGTATATTTCCTTTAAAGTGTTTGCTAGTCGTACTCATTTTGAGATCATCATCCAGATTGTTGCAGAAGTTTACCCCACAAACTGATAGACATCTACTCTTCAAGGTGGTACAAGCAAAGTTAGTCAAGCATTTCATGAAATCAAAGATAAGAAGCAATTCCTCACTCATTCTCTTAACTGAGGATGTATTCTGTGATTAAAATCAAGACCTTCTGAGTGGACAAAGGTCAGACAAAGATGATATAAAACCTGTATTGACAGAGGAAACCACTGAACAGAAGTTGTGCTAAATTTTGCTGTAGCAACACATCTCAAATACACGGGCGTCTAAACACAACAACCTCCATGTCCAGCTGACTCCGTACAACCAACCAGTCTGACCAGTCTGCCATGGGGCATTTCATACCCTTCACCACAAGGCCTTGATGCCAGAACCTCATGGTGTCTCTGTGTCTCTGAACACAGCAGTGCAACATAGTCTGCTTTCCCATCATTCACTATGAAGTCCTAAATGATTCTCTGTGGGATTCCCATAGAGCTGCGGCAAACACCGAAGACTCTGAAAGACGACGCTGGGTTAAAAAAAAATATTCACAGTCAACCGAGAGAACAGATAGTCTATGAATCATGCTGCCACATCAGAGTTAGTCCTGCATACATTTCATATCTGTGGCAGAGTGGCATGATGCTGCAATAGTGTTTCCAACTGGTGAAAATATTGAGCACTGGCACGAGGCTCTGAAACTTTATTTAGATGACAGCTCATATAACCAAGGATGAGCTTCAGTATACTATTTATGCTGTTGGGTACATTAAAATAGATTATATAGTAAAAGTTTTTTTTGCTTTGGATGTAAAATCTTAATCTTCAGTGTACAGCTATCTAATAAATTCCATCAAGCGCCAACCATGCTAAAGTAAAATGCATGAGAAAATATATTTAGTTTCTACTAGTGATAATGATAAACCTTTTTTATTATAACATTTCAAATACACATTTACAAAACAAAATATATACACTGAATCAAGAAATAAAAAATATAGACAGAAAACATAGATTAGGTCTAAGCAAAGAAAAAAAAGACATTTAGTACACAAAAGCTGTATGGCTGAAACGCTATGAAAAAATA
>OMNN01028921.1:13392-27589 GCA_900302755.1 Chromis chromis
TGGGATTTTTTTTATTGGTTCTGCTCTGCATTGTAAAATGGTAATTTATTAAATTCTTTATTTTACTGATGTTGTCATGTTTTTGAAGTACACAAAAATATTAATAAAATTACAAAAATGGAAAAAAAATATGCAACATGTAAAATAAAATAAGAAAACTGTAGCTGTGAATAACATAAAATAAAACTTAATACAACTTATATTATTACTATTATTATTGTTATTATTGTTCATTAAATATAACCACGTGGTCTTGTGCAAAGTTAGGCTAGAAAAAGTAGCTATTTTAATAAATTAAAAATAACAGTATTTTTATAAGATGGATAGTTTCCGTCATTTTTAATTATTTTTGGTGCCGTTGCTGATTTTTAATTTTTTTTCATACATTTTAGTGTTGACTTGAGTAAATTGCTGGAAAAAATTATTTAATTCAGCAAAGGATTTTGTGGGATTTGCATATGATCTTTATTTTTTATTTATTTATTTTATTTATTTAAAATTTACAACACCTTAAATAATATCTAACCTATCACCGGATTTGTACTTTAGGCTACTGCTGGTTCATCAATTAGTTAAACCAGCTAACGGACTGCTGTACTTCCGGTAACGTGCAGTCACCTGTTGGCCACCTGTCTCCAAGGTTACAACGAAAGTGTACCCACTTGCGCCTTTTAACGTGCGTAAGCAGCTTTGTGAATCAGTATCCTGTATTTGTGCTGCATTGTTGTCTTTTTTCTGCGCGTTTTGTAAGAGGTAAGTTAAACGTCGTGTTTATTACAGTGCTTCTGAAGCCCCGCAGCTTCGTTTTAACACGACCATGGATCCAGAGAAACTTAAACTGACTTGGAGCTGAGGGGAGATGGTGACCAAAGGAGGTAGTGACGACGCACCGGGAGAGCAGATAGCAGAGGGAGTGTGATAGTAGCTGCAGAAAGAAGGTGACAGACCTCCTTACTGCAACAATTACCAGTTTAAGACCAGAGAGCCTCGGAGAAATGACAGAACACACATAGCTGCATGTAGATTTGTGGACTATAGATGGACTCTGTAGGCTGGACTTGACCAAGACGCTTTTAGACTCTGGATATGAGTGTGTTTCTCAGCTTCTAGAAATCCGCCGTTTGATCAGTTTGAGGTAGATTTGTCCACAAACATGCGTGTTTTGGACTGGAATTCTATCTGAGGTTTGGAAAAAATCAACAAAATCCTGTATTATAAGGTTAGAATGTGAGAAAAAGAAATGCCATTGATATGTGCATACTGGTATTATTTATTGTAATTTCTGTGTTTCTGAAAATATTCCCCTTTTGACAGGTGACAGCTAGTGGCTACCCCATGGAGAAATATGAAAAACTGGCCAAAATTGGTGAGGGCTCCTACGGTGTTGTGTTCAAGTGCAGACACAGAGACTCCGGCCAGATAGTCGCCATCAAGAAGTTTGTGGAATCTGAAGATGACCCAGTCATTAAGAAGATTGCATTGCGAGAAATACGAATGCTGAAGGTGAGAAGAGATTAGTATCACCTGGGCCTAATAGTATCAAGTTTGTTCACATCTAACACCACAGTGGGACACGTGCACACATGTAGGCTGCTCTTTAAGCTATACAATTGTGTTGCTTTGTTTAGAATGTAACTTGCATTGGCTGGTATTGTATGATAATTCAGAGTTGGGACAGATGGATGGATGGATCCTCTGTAGGTTTAATTAAACATTAACTAAGCGTTTTGTCCAACATGTTGGGCTGTTTGTTCTGTGTTGGTCTTACAGCAGCTGAAACATGTGAATCTGGTCAACCTGCTGGAGGTCTTCAGGAGGAAAAGACGGCTCCACTTGGTGTTTGAGTTCTGCGAACAGACGGTCCTGAATGAGCTGGACAAACACCCTCGAGGGTATGTCAGCGCTGTACAGGCCTGTATTAGAGGGGGTCATAAGATAGGATAAGATAAACTTTATTGATCCCTCACTTGGGAAATTTAAATGAGCAGCTACATACAGGTAAAGCATGAAAAAAAGTAGGACAAGAATTACAGAAAGTACAATAAGGCTAAAAATAAAGATATATCTAGGGTCTCAGAGACAATGTACGAGGCATGATTACATATGGATATGTACAAATATGACATAATGAAATTCCATATGATTCAGTACAGATATGGTATGGTGAGTTTACATCTGGATGTCTACACATGTGACATGATGAATTCACTGTACCCACATCATAAACATGATGTCATCTGTTGCCATGTGATGTGTTTAGGTAGTGCTGAGTAAGATGTGAAAATACGCGATAAGATATTACGTGACATTTAAAGATAATCATTTCGTTCCAACCTCACAGGTTTGTTTTGTTTTGTCAGAACTCATGATAAACATGCACTGGTGGAATTGAACTCCACTACTTTTATTGAGAAGATTTTAAATCACATCTCTTTTATTCCAGTAGAGTGAGATTGTTTGTTGTAATAAGGTATTTTTACATTCTGCCTAACTACAGGAGAATCTAAGGTTGAAGCAGTCATCTGTTTAGCATGCATCTTGTCATAGAACATTAGTTTGTCTCTGGTTTTGCTCACAAGAAAAAGGGGAGCACAAAGGAAGAGGGTGAATTACAAAGAGGCAACCAAGACTGTTGCCAAGAGATTTCAAAGACGGAGAATGTTGGCGGCAGAAAGAGGGAGGAATAGCCAACTTTGAAAGCAAAACATCAAAGTATTCTCTCTCCTCATACTACCTAAGGTCATGAGATAAGATTTTGGTTTATCTCTTGTCATGTGAACTCGCGCAGCAAGCCTAAACCACAATGGCTAGTTGTTGTCTGAACCATTCTTCCTTTTCCCACTAGGCTGTGCAGCAGAAACTCTAGCTGCTCCTGAAAACAAAGGCGCTGCTGCTGTTAGAGACAGCCTAAGGTTACCCGGGTGACCAGAGGGCTGTGTAAAGCACCACTTCGTTTTTTGAAGTGGCTGGAATAATAGATGAGGAAAACGTGACTAATAAATAGATTGTGTTTAGTTCTGATCAATATTCCTTTGTCTGCTGTTCTCTGCAGGGTACCTGAGGCCCAGCTGAAAAGTATAGTGTGGCAAACTCTGCAGGCTGTTAACTTCTGCCACAAGCACAATGTCAGTATACGTTTAATATTACACCTAATTTAATGTTTTTTGTGTGTGATTTTCATATATTTAGCCATTCATTTCCTCCCATTTCTCATTTTTTAAAGGATAAGTCTTTTACACAATAGTCACATGTCATATGTGACGAAATTAAAGCGTACTGTAATCATTCATGTACTCCACCACCACCACTACCACCAAAAAGTAGTGGTATAAAGTGTTTTGTTTTAAAGGACGTGTTTCTTATGACACAGTTTGCTTTCGATAGCAGGATATTTAGTGGTGGTGACACCAGCAGTTTCCCACTATGAACCTCTAGATGTGGATCTGCCAGCTTATTGGAGAAATTTATGCTAAAACATGCCAAAAATAAACCAACATATGCTCAGAATCTGTCAGAGTGGGCCAAAATATTCCCTAAACTTGGCAAAAGTGTCCAAATATACCAAAATGAGCAAAAAATAAGCCAAAAATATTCCCAAGCTGTATCAAAATGCGCTGAGACGACACCCAAATAAACCTTAATTTGTTAACAGGAACAGCAATCCTCTACTCCATAATGGTCATGAGGTGTTAATGTGACTCACTATGAAGGCTGGTGGAAAAAATATGCAACTTTTGAAAGCATTCCTTTACATAATGAGGAATTTGTCATTTGTCTTCCATATTTTACGCTGTTGCAGAAAATGAAGACTGAAAACAACAGCAAATCTCTCTCTCTACATGCATGGCATCTGATTATTGTTATAGGAGATTCTTCAAAAAAACATTTTACATAGAGTCCATTGGTTTAACATAATGTTGTTTTCCTGCAGTATACTGCTTAACTTCCTCGTAGTTTCAATCGTAGCATCTGGACTTCCTGGAGTTTCTAGAAGACGTTTCACCTCATCATCCAAGAGGCTTCATCAGTTCTAAACTGACTGGTTGGGAGTTCCAGATTTTATACTCTTCAGGATCCATTAGCACTATTGAAACTCTAGTCTGCTGGGTGTGTGTTGCCCCTCGCCTCATTATGCGAGTCGTTAGGTCCTTCCCTCTCACAATGGGGTTCGTTAGGGCCCGTTGCAGCCAGGTGTGATTGGAGTGTACCTGTTTACATCTTTCCAAAACCAGCTTATATAACTGTGACCAGTATTTGGAGTGGTTTACACTGGTGGAGAAAACCACAAAACGTATGAAAAACTACTCTAATCTTGTGTAAAATGAAACATATACTAAGCGTTATATTAAGGTTTAGCTCCACAGTGGGAATCACAAAAAAGTCTCCTGACTGCAAAGTAGTGTTCAGTTTCAATAATAGTATGTGTATATGTTTCTAATCTCTTGCAGTTGTTCTTCCCCATCCATTTCTAATCTGTCAGCCTTAATATAAGCCTCTTTTTCTATCACAGAGAGACTATATATCATGTTTCCTAAATCCCTGATCTGATTGTTTGTGTCCCAGTGCATCCACCGTGATGTGAAGCCAGAGAACATCCTCCTCACCAAAACCGGAGTCATCAAGCTCTGCGACTTTGGCTTCGCCCGCATCCTGAGTAGGTCATCCAGAGAACCAGCGTGTTTATGTGCATTTTGTCTTAATGTACCTCTAATGACTTATTCAACACAGAACCTATATCAGCTCCTGCAGATGGCCTCCTCACTTTCAATGTTTCAGTGAATGCATTGCATAGGAGGACCACTCAGCCAGTTAGTGTGTCTCTGTTTACCTCTCTAGCCTTAAGTTTCAGTGTTGTGTTACCATACATTAACATGTAGTCATTCAGCATGTCTTGTAATCCTTTACTCTACCGTGTACATGTTATTTAGTGTTCATTATTCAGCATCTAAGTGACTCGGTGTGCCCACAAGTTATCTCTGTCTGCCTGTGTGTTGGTATCCTCAGCAGGACCAGAAGACGACTACACCGACTACGTAGCGACCCGCTGGTACCGGGCCCCTGAGCTGCTGGTCGGGGACACCCAGTACGGACCTCCTGTGGATGTTTGGGCCCTGGGCTGCGTCTTTGCTGAGCTGCTCCACGGCAATCCACTCTGGCCCGGGAAGTCTGACGTCGACCAGCTCTACCTCATCCGAAAAACTCTTGGTACACTGATAATCAGAAATAATCCACCTATGGATGCACAAACTCAGTTGTGTAACTGTGAACACAACATGAATGATATTGGTTTTTCTGACAGTTCCCATGATCAGCACATGGATTTAGTAAATTCAAGCTGAAGTCATATGAAGTATCTTCTGTCACACAGTCTTGTGGTTTGTTTTGATATCACACCACAAACAAACTGCACTAGCTTGAGAGAAGATTTATCCTGTTACTTAGTCGCTTGACAGCTTTCACAACAGTCCAAGCTAATTAAAACCAAACAAATGCAGCAGAGTTGGTTTGAACTGAACTGAAAAGTTGTGGTATAAAAACATTCTTAACAAACAAACAAAAAAAATATTACTTAATAGGAAACTTGGCCTCGTTAATAGAAAGCAGGTTCTTTTATTTTAAGGAGGTAACACCCAAACCTGACATATACTATGATGTTTTAGACCAATAGACGTGTTACTCTTTTTTTGTTCATTTTAATTATCTATTTTCTGACCTTTAGGTGACCTGATCCCTCACCATCAACAGGTCTTCCGCTCCAATGTTTTCTTCAGTGGAGTCAGTATTCCTGAACCCGACACTACGGTATGAATCATGTCGCCACTGCAAATGCATATGTCTTTTTTATGGAGAGGTGTTAATGCGTGGTTGATTTCATGATATCATATTTATTTCCTCTCTTAGGAGCCCTTAGAAAAGCGCTTCCACGGCGTGTCTCCTCATGCTCTTCAGGTCATGAAGGTATGTTAATATTTAACACAGTCTGACCAATATACCAACATGGCGGTTTTTATTTACTGATTTAGGGTTGTCACAAATATTATCAGTATCAGCTAACTGTATGCACTGGCTGATAAGTAAGTTTAACTTTCAGATGTGAAATATTTCTCTGAGTGGATGATCCACTAAATCCACAATTCTTTAGGAACCTAATTTAAGGCATCACAAGTTTTTTGAATGTTTTTAGGTTAATTAATCAGTTTTGGTCAACATATCACAACATATCAGGCTTTAGTGTGCAGACAAATACAAAATGATAACTTAATACTATAGGTCCAGCTTTTATGAAGTATAATTATCATAACTGAATGCCAACATTTCATGCTAATTCTATATCAACAGTCATGCCTAGTGATGGACCCCTCTCTGCGGCTGTCCTGTGAAGAGCTACTGGAGCTGCCTTACTTCCAGGAGGAAGGAGCCAACTGGGGCCGTGAGGGTGAACGTCCAGGAAGACGACATGACAGAGGCTCCCGACGAAGACAGGCAGGGGTAAGAATAAAACATGGTGGCTTGATGTTGTAACAAATCCTCCTGTAACCCCGAAATTACAGACCGCGCGCACTGCTACCGACATACGCCGATCAGCCACAATGTTATGACCACTGACAGGTGAAGTGAATAACATTGATCATATTGGTACTATGTGGTGTTCTGCTGGAAAACCATGGATTTTGGCATCCATGTTGATGAGACTTAGACACCCAAATAAACATTGTCCCAGAACAAGCATACTCCCTCATGCAAATGGAAATCCTAAATGTCACTGGCCTCTCCCTGCAGGAAAATGCACCCTACCACATGGCAAGAACATCAAACAATCAGGAACATCTTGAGGAACATGAAAATCACCCAAGATGTTGATTTGACCTCCAAACTTCCTAGACCCCATTCTGATCAAGCATCAACAGGATGCATTGGAACAAGTTTGATTGACAGAGGCCCCACTGCACAAGCCAGAGTACCCAAAGGATCCACTGTCAACGTCCTGGTGCCAGACCCCATAGGACACCCTGAGAGGTCCTCTTGTCCATGACCGGTGGTTCAGAGCATTTTTGACCACATAAGGGGGACCAACACAATATTAGGCAGGTGGTCATAATGTTATACCTGATCTGTGTATATGTCCTTAAGTTGGTCACTCCACCTCCTCACTGTGCTGCCACACACACTCATCAAGCATCATCACACTTAAAAAAAAATCTGTTTTTAGCAATGCAAAGAAGATATTTAATGTGGTTTACTCTTACCCTTTTCTCTTTTTCTAGGCTCAGTATCTGCCTCAGTTACCAAACAGCAACATCTCACCAGCACCAGACGTCAAGAAACAAGTCAAGCATAAATATCACCTGCCCAACATTTAACAAATTTATCTACAAATTTGTGGCTGAGAAGTGTGAATGGTGGACTTTTGTGCAAACATTTGAATATATTCCAATTTGAAGATGCATGAATTGTTGTGCTGAATGGAAAAGATTTAAATTCTGCTGTCTCTTTTCTTCCACAGAAAATTTTACTTAGTATTCTTTATACAACAAACTACAGTTTGGGCATTGGGTGAGGCAATGCACATACAGTAGTGTAACCAAAGAAAACCTAATCCATGCAGTCAGTGCTGAAGATAACTTACACTAAATGCAATGGGTACTGGATTTTTACACTTCTGTAACATTATATAAAATATCTCATAGTCACCAGTGTGCCATCGTCACTAAAGTACTATAGTTTTCTCGTTTTCTGGCGCATCCAATGATAATTAATTTCCATACAGGTTGAATGTTCTGCGCTTTAGGACTAATCTATTTAAAAAAGATAGTCAATTAAATCATTTTAATAGTTTTTATTTTAAGAAATATAAGATGGATAAATGCATTTACCCCTAGATTTAGTATGTTGTAAATATTGTATTATAAGCCACAAATATACAGTGCAATATATAATGCTGTATACCTGATGTTTAACTTCCTGACTCAGCCTTATTAAGGTTTAGTAAAACCTGCCACGACAGCTGATACTTTAAGTAATTTGATGGGTTCTGAACATACTGCAACCGCAGTTTCGACAGTAACCTCTAAAGTCTGACATGATGGACATTCACTCGGACACTCGACAGTGATCTACTGGAACATGCATCAACACAGTGACAACCTGACACACTGCTTGACCGATCACCTGACCTCAAACTTAGACTCAACTCAAATTACAAATGGAACTCCTTGTTATACATCCCTGTGCTGTAAACCAGCAGGTTTTGCTCTGGTTTTAAGGGGCATAAGGCTAGTCACAAGATGATTGGTGGAATTTGAACGTAACATTCAGTATTTCTTGTTTACCAATAAAATGAATGAGTATGCAATTCTTTTCGTGTTTTATTGTGTGATTCATAAAAGTAAAAGTACAGATACCTACCACACCATACATGACTTCCCAACACATTCCTGTTTGAAGAGTGCAAATATAACTGTAGAATAAGCCAAACTTCCAATATGTAGGTATTTGCTAAAAGGACAGGTGGTTTAGATAAATTGTACATACACCATCACATACACAATCAGACTTAATCTGCTCTTTGAGATGAAATTAGAATATTCACAGCATAGTAAATACACTTTCAATAGTGCACTGTGTATTCTGAGGGTATCACTAAACCCTAAAAGTGTGTAAAGTAAGACAGCCTTAAAAAAATCTTGGTAAAACCTTTGGTTCAGCTTAAACAATCTGTGTTTACTCACTTTGGTTTACATTGTTCAAAATATAAATGAGATGTTCATAATTTTCCATTTTTAATGTCAGTACAAAACCATAGATGTAGGCTTAGGTGGTAGTATTTTACTCTGTAGACTGGCTGTGTAGTATACTGTACACATCTAAAGAAGTTGATACAGAATATGTTTAAACAGAATGTCACAGTGTAAATGGGAATACTGATTACACTACTCAAGTTCTGTGGTATAAAATGATGCCCTTTTCGAAGGATTAATTCCAGATAAGCGGTTGAAAAATCTTTCCCTCCATTAAAACATAATTAGCACCTGGGGGTTGCAATGATCATGTATCTGCGAGGCAGGTTGGCGAAGCTGCTGTACTCAGGGCTGAGGTCAATACTGTCTGGTCCTTCAGAGCAGGAAAAGGTGAAATTCTGCAGAAGTGACACCATGAAGAGGAAAATCTCCATGCGAGCGAGGGACTCTCCA
Source organism: Chromis chromis (assembly GCA_900302755.1). Taxonomy (NCBI): domain Eukaryota; kingdom Metazoa; phylum Chordata; class Actinopteri; family Pomacentridae; genus Chromis; species Chromis chromis. The sequence continues at coordinate 22,584 of OMNN01028921.1, forward strand.
GCACAAGATCTCTTTCCTGAAAGACAACCACAAACAAAGCATTGAGAATGAAAACACCTCAAAGCTTAGAAAAGAGCACAAAAATATTAAAATCTGTTTAGCAAGCAGTTCCGGTGTTCGGCCGCACTTTCTGAGTGACTGAAACAGACTGAAATGTGCCTAATTACCTGCAGAGAATGGCAGAAAGGCAGGGTTTTTCTTAAAGTTGCCATTCTGGTCCAAAAAGTGTTGAGGATTAAATGTCCAGGGGGTGGCCCACTGCTTTTCCTCTCTCAGTACAGAGTGCAGCATGGGAAAAATTAACGTATCCTGTTGAGAAGAAATACTGTATCAGATGGGGCCTCTTGTAGTGTCTGGAGACATAATGCATCAACAACACAAAGTGATTAAACAAGAATACCTTGGGAATTGTGTAACCCCTGAAAGAGATGTCATAGAGAGCATAGTGAGGGACGCCCAGGGGGACAATATCCATACAGCGCTGAATTTCATGGATGACAGCATCTGTGAAGGGGAGGGACTTCCTGTCTTCCATATAGGGGCAACGCTTGCGGCCAACCACAGTGTCAATCTCCTGCTGCATAGTTTCTTCAGAATGCGGAATACATAGCTAGTTAATTAGTGCAGAAATAGTAATCACACAATTAAATTCAGTTAAGTCATTTATGTAGGTAACTCCAACTCCAAATATTGCTGGTTACTGCTTTTCATTTCTGCTAATTTGCTTCTTTTGTAATATGGACATGACTGGCATTCATCTCTAGGGTGAGATATAATTAATGTATCATGATTTATTATCAAAAAATCATGCAAAATTCAGATATGTCTAAGAAAAAAACTATGTAAATCGAAATTTAAAAATCATTATACGAAGTGTGCCAATTTTACTTTGAAGTAAATTCCTGTTGCCTGCCTACCTTGTATTTTTGGGTATTTGACCAGTAAGTTTAGTGCATATCTCATGGTTGAGCTGGAGGTTTCAGTTCCTGCCAGGTAAAGATTCAACACTGTTGACACCAAGTTGTCATGGTGGAACTCAGTTGTGGGAATGTCCTTTTCCTGAAAGGACAAAGTGAGAACAAGTTTAGCAATATGACAATACAACCAGCAGGATCACAATTCAACATACGCGTGAGGCAGAAAGCAGCTAGTGGTACTTTGCAGAGAATATGTGCATCAGTGAATAATGAAATGAGTAAGTACGCTTAACAGTTTAAATGAAACAGCCATCACTGACTTAGCTCACAGAGGCTTATTTTGGTTAATAAACAGGGTTCTGTTGTACCTGACTGAGTCTAGTGAGGAAGCAATCGATGTAATCTCTAGGCGAGCTGGGATCCAAAGTGTCCTGGTGTTCCTGGATCTTTGTCATCATAAACTGTCTCAGCTTTTCAATGTTGGCAAACACTTCGTGCTGTCGACCAGGCAGCCGTTCCATCAGCCGAGGGAAGATATTGTACAGCTGTGATGGGAAGTCAAAATATGATGAAACTGTCTCAAAACAAGCTGGCCATTTGTTACCAATTTGAGTGCTTCTGCTATCAAAATTATGAAGATGTTTTTTTCTGTCCTTAAGCTTTGCACTTTTACATGAGAGGTGACCACTGAATATACACAGATGCATTTAAAAGTGTCCTGATATAAAAAATTATACTGTTTTATTTGCATTCTTTCTATCACAACACTTTATCATGAGTTATCTCTTTTTGTAGCTGATCGCAAAATGTTTATCTACTACACCTACTTTACATCCAAAACTAACTAATGCTTAGGTTCCCTCGATCAGAACCTTAAAAACGGGAAGGTTTTAATCATGTTACTCAACTGTGTGGTCATCGATTGTAGTTATGAGATCAATTCAAAGTGGCAGGGGTGTGCAGACAGCTGCAGGATATGTGCACAAAAACACTCAAGGCTCCAGCAGAGCAGTGGTCTTCCTAACCACTAACCCACCCAACATTCTGCTTCATGCTCTCTGCACCTCCACCGTCTTACCTGACCCCAGGGACTGCTGCCAAATCTCAGGGTTTCTGCAATTATGCGCAGAAGGGCCAGGAAGTCTTTATCGTCGTAGCTGAAACGCTCTCCAAACACCATGCAGCAGATCACGTTGGACACGGAGCAGCTCAGGAAGTAGGTCGGATCAAAAGGTGCAGCTGAAAAAAAGAAGTCCACAGTATGACAGGTTGTTTTTGTTTACATATTAGAAAAAGGAGCATAATTTGTGAATCTGCCAAACTGCCAAAGGGGAGAAAAACAGAAAACTAACAATATTGTATTATAATCAAAGCAGCATTTGTGACTTATTGTAATGTAACGTAAGGTGGTGTTGCAATTGAATAATATCAGCTTGGAAAGTAGTGAATCGGCCATTAAAGTATGCATTGAAGTCTAACTTAACAACACCTTCTGTTTGAGTGTTTAAAGCTCATGCAAAATGACAGTCACAATGATTGAGCAACATTTTTGAGCTTTGGCCACAAACAGCTCATTAAAATCTGCCCCCACCTATGTTTTCAAAATTGCTTATGGCTCAGTTTTCGTGTATGATTTTTGGTTTGTCTTCATTTAAAACTCAAACAGAAAGCACCATCTGTGTCAAAATGTATTTCAAAAAAATGCACCAGCTCAGCCAAGCTCAATTGTCTTTACCATACAAATCAAGGTAACATTATGCAGAGTTTATTTAAGTTTAAAGCCTGTGAGTATTTTTTGTTTGAACAAGACAAGAGTCATGTAGTTATATACACTGTGGCTGAGCACAAACACAGTAATACACAGGTATTCTTGCACCTACCACTGGTGCCATCTATACGGTCCACCAGGTGCTTGCTCTCCTCCTGGATCCACTCCTCCATGCCCTTACGTCCCATCCCAAAGTCTCTCAGAGTTGTCAGCGTGAACCGTCGCAACTGTCGCCAGCGATCTCCATTACTGACCACCAATCCTTGTGAAGATGTATAATAAAGAAAGGTCATGGCAATCCTGGCAAACACTGTGTTGAATTAAGGCTTCTGTGCAAAAAGTTTAAATCTGTCTGAAAAGTGGTGAAACCCGCTAAACTGTGCAGCAACAGAACAGTTACAGCTGCACGTACAAGTTCAAACTTAAAGTCAGAGGAGATTTGCAGCCTTGTGTCACGTCACAGAATGTTGTATGAAACCTTTGCTTGCTGCTCATATCATAACACCAAACTACCATATTACCATAGCCTTTGGTAGCCCTCATTAGGAAAGGAACAGGTCCTCTGCCAGTGAAATCCTCTGCTTTGTCCACCAGCGCCTCCTTCACAGCCTCATACCCCACCAGAAACACGGCGCGCTGAGGGCCCAGGTACACCGTCATCACCGGGCCATAGGTCTCACTGAGCTGGAGATTAAACACAAAGCAACAAACATGCATTGCATTCTTGCCCAGGCATGCAAGGAACCACCCAAAGCAACAAACAAACACAACCACACACAGGACTGCAACTCTTACACAATGTCCACTTCAGTTTAGATTCATAATCTCAACCTCCTATTTTTCTGTTGTTTTTAAAGATTTTCACTTTCACTGCACATACTGTTTGAGCAAGTGACATATGAAAACTCTTAAATACTGACAACTATGTTGATAACTGAGACAGCAGTAGATCTACACCACATGTTGTGCATATAGCTTCAAAAAGTGAGGCTGACTTTCAGATTTCGGATTCACTCATAGCTGCAAGTCTTTTTTACTTAGACTGTGCTTTTCTGCAGTGCGAAAAAAACAAATGCAAACTGGCTGACAAAGCAGTCTATCTTTCAGTCACCTTTAGCAGAGTTTTGAAGGGAGCTCTTTTGTCCAGTTGCAGTATGTTTCCTATTATAGGTAGAGCAGAAGGTCCTGGAGGCAAACGCCATTGTCTGCGGTTCTTCAGGCTCAACAGCCACAGTAAAGCTAAAATGAACCCGAATAACACCAACGTGCTGCAGAAATCCATTGTGTTGCACGAAACAAACGTCGTCCCACGTCGTCCCCTGCAGTTATGACTGAAGGTCTGACTGAGTCCATCCAGCTTTTAGTGCTGCATGTCAGCTGACCAACCTTTTGCCTGCATTTCGTGTCGATTTCAGGAATGGGGCTGGACAGGAAAGGGAATCGCTGTCAACACACCCAGGTTACGTGAGGACATGAACAGCCCCACGAAAGCTGGAGTTTCTGATATTAAGAAGTAAGCAAAGCCACTTTTCTTAAAGGTTTATGTCTCTTTTGCGCAAATGCGAATTTGTCTGGGGCTTTGGTTCACTTCCAAGGTATTTTATCAACAGGCAAAATCCAAAAAGCTCTTGCAAACACCCAGAGTCAATCAGAGCGAAGAAACATGTGCAGGAAAATGCGTAAATGTCACCTCTCTGTGCAGTTTTCCGTGTCAAACAGTACTGAGTGGCCCGACACAGGTGAACAGGTGGAGGGCAGTTTGAACTCTCAGATTATTGTGGAAAACAGACCAAGCAGCCAGAAGATGCTATCAGAATAATTTAGTTTCATTTTAAAGAGACAGTGGCACAAAATGTTGCATTTCTCTAAAAGAACACAAAGTAATTCTCTGTTTGCTTTAACTGTGTTAGTATTGCAGTGCTTCCGGTGTAAGATAAAAGCATACAAATAAATAAACAAAAATATCAATGATAATAATAAAGTAAGGTTATAACTTTTGTCCTAGGCCCCCTCAATTATAAATTACCTGGCAATAATCAAACAGTTTTAAAAAGAAAAATCCAAAATAAGTTCTTTATGTGTTATCTAACATTTGTGTTACAGGTAAAGTCTTCAAAAACCTCAGAAGAATATAGTTAATATTATGCATAAGAAACAAGTTTGTGTTGCTTAGATTTAACCCAAAATTTCACATTTCGTTTTATAATTTAAAAAAAAACTGTAGTCAAATGTGATTTATTTACCCCCTTATGTCTTGTGTTGAAATTACATTGATATTAAAAGAATCTTTAAAAGAGAGTAGATGTTGTTCGTAAGGGGGG
>OMNN01028923.1:0-14396 GCA_900302755.1 Chromis chromis
TATGGGGTCTGGCACCAGGACGTTGGCAGTGAGTCCTTTGGGTACTCTGGCTTGTGCAGTGGGGCCTCTGTCAATCAAACTTGTTCCACTGCATCCTGTTGATGCTTGATCAGAATGGGATCTAGGAAGTTTGGAGGTCACATCAACATCTTGGGCCATTGTCATGTTCCTCAAGATGTTCCTGATTGTTTGATGTTTTTTCCATGTGGTGGGGTGCATTTTCCTGCGGGGGTAGGCCAGTGACATTTGGGATTGTCATTTGCATGAGGGAGTGTGCTTGTTCTGGGACAATGTTTATTTGGGTGTCTAAGTCTCATCAACACGGATGTCAAAATCCAAGGTTTTCCAGCAGAACACCACATAGTACCAATATGATCAATGTTATTCACTTCACCTGTCAGTGGTCAGAATGTTGTTGCTGATCGGTGTAAGTTAGACATTTTTCATTGCACTGCGCTTTTTTAAAAGATTTTATTTTTAGAGAGTGGGGAAGGACATGCGGTAAACGCGCAAGGTCGGAATCGAACCCGGGACAGCCGCTACGCCTTAGCACTTGGGTCACGCGACATAACCATTAGGCTATCGGAGCACCCTCATTGCACTGCACTTTTACTGCTTCTTTTGCAATTCTGCTTGGATGTCAAACTGCATTTAATTGAATTAGTTCTTGTACTCTGTGCAAAGATAGTAAAGTGGAATCAAATCTAATTGAGAGACTAGAAAAGTCAGTAATGAGTCATGCATCTGTGACGCATAGACGTATTGAGGTTGTCGATGCTCTCACTCTTCCTGAAGAGCTCGGTGAAGTTGGTGGACATTTAAGATCATGTCCATCCAAAGCATCATGTGGCAGATTGTCGCTCGCACCATGTTGTCTGAAATGGTTTCTTAAGAGGACAAATGGTGGAGTTGTGGACATTCAAGTGTCTGGCTCTGGCCTTATCTGACAAACCAGCATCTTGTCTTTCTCTTGTCATCTGTGGCATCGTTTCATTTGAATAAAACTGCATTTTAAGGTGGCCTTTTATAGTCGCTGGTCAAAGGAGCGTCTGTGTGCCGGTCACGCTATCTGATCATTGTCCTTTAAAAGCCTCACCTGACAAGGATGTGGATTAACTCAGCAGTCCAGAATTTTTTTTGGCTAAATTTAACCTTTTCTAACCAGAACAATTGAAATGAGAAAGCCAGAAAACACCAGTTGCAGTGTATGAACCAAAGTGACAGTTCCACAGTTGTAGCAGCTTCCTGTTTTGTTACTAAAACGGCCACGGCATCTGAAACAAAGCAAAGGCCACCAGACCAGGCATTGTAGCTGCTCAGTGTTGAGGTAAACACATCTACCAGCACTTGATTGGGGAGTGTGTATAAAGGGATTGTCCAGGCAACAGCAGCTAATACAGATATAATTGACTCTCCCTCTGCATTCTGTGCATGGATTTGGAGAAGTGCACGGACTCATTGTACAACAACAAATTAAGCAGGCAGCAGTCAAAAGGAGCTGCTGAGCATTCAGACTGAACTCTGCTAAATCTGCAAACACAGCTTCTCCCTCCGTTTGGCCACTTTCATCTCCTCCTGCAGACCTCCACCTCATAAAGCCAAGTCAAAAAGCAAGTGCTTTTGGCTCTTGTCTGGCGAATGTTGATCGTCTATTAAAAACAGCAGCTTGTGTTCTCTACATTCCTCGGGCCGGAGATGTCGGCATCAGCTTTAATGATGCTCTAATGACGGACTCGCACAAAAAGTTTCTTTCAGCCGAAGAGGAATTCTTGCTTTCTTTGTTGTCTGAGTCCGGATCTTTGAAATGCAGGAGTGAAGAGGGGGGAATTATTGATGGATAGGGTTTAAAATAGTTGTCTGACTTGTTCTGACTTCAGATCAGGTTCAACAGGTGCTACTCCACCTACACAGAATTATTAAACCAAAATCCCATTAACTCCGCTGCTGCAGGGAGCAGTTGTGTAATCTGTACGGACTTCTGTGGAATTAGATCTGCTTCATTTGGGCCGATCCGAAAGCAAATAAAGGCGATGTGAACCCAAGCACACACAGCTGGCCCTTGAGACTTCAGGATCCTGGGTAAACAAGTGTCCGGCATGCCTCAGCAGAGCTCACCAATGGGGGGACATGAGCCACTGAACAATGACTGATACTCCACTATAGACTGGATTGATGCAGGGCTTAGCAAAGTTTTATTACATTTGGTCTGTTGCAATACACTGCGGGCCGGGAGAGGATCACAGACTTTGTCATCAGTTTTAAGATTACTATGACATCTTCGCCTCCTTAGAACTTGTAATGCTCCTTTTGTTGCTACAGCCTCACCGACTTAACAGGGAAATCTGCCAGTATACGCTTTATTTCAATTGCAGAATCATGAAGGTTTACTAGCAACTGCTGCATTATCTGAATTTAACAGCTTCAAAAGTTACTTTTTATTCTTTTTTTAATCTGTATTAGTTTATATATTAGTGTTTTACTTACTCCACTCCACTAGTTACTTATAAGTTTATGTTGCACCAACTTGGAACTGGTTTAACTCCTTTAGAATAGGGGGTTTCCTCACTGTCTGACAGTATCACCTTAGTCCAACTCTTTATTAACTCTGTATGATGAGAGAAATACTCAAACACAAGCTCTTTCTAATTTCTCTGTTAGGAATGTGCATGCTATCCTTTTCTGAATTTATCAAATGAAAATATTCTAGGTGTCTTGTGCATCATTTTATTTAAGTTTTAACAAAGTTGAGGTTAACGTATTTGACCTGTTTAGAGACTGTCTTCTAACTGCTTGTTATGAGGATGATTTAGGTAATAAGTCACAGTTGCATTGTTCCAGTGTGATAATGCAGTTACAATAAATCCAAAAAATAGTACAATTACACTACTTTATAAATAATACACATACACTGAACAAAAATAGAAACGCAGATTGTTAATAGTCTTCTTTTCTGACTCAAAGAAAAAGTTACAAATCTCATTTTGATTGTTCTGGTAGTAAAAAACTAGCCAATTGTGCACAAAAAGTTTTTGAGCTGTTCAACCATCGACTTAATGCACATTCTGGTCAGATGAGGCTTTAAAAGACGATGATCAGACAGTGTGACCATCACACAGACACTTCTTTGACCAGTGACTAGAGAACTCCACTTTAAACTGCAGTTTTATTTAAATGACACGATGCCACAGATGACAAGAAAAAGACGAGATGCTTATATGTCAGTTAGGGCCGTAGCAAGGCACTTGAATGTGCATAACCACTGTTTGTACACTTAAGAAATTGCTTTAGACAGAATAGTGCAACAGAAAATCTGTCACATGATGCTCTGGATGGATGTATCTGACAATCTCTCCTCATAATGTCCACCAGTTTCACCAAGTCCTTCACTAAGAGCAGGGCAACATTACATAAAGCCAGCATCAACAAGAATAGATAGAAGTTAATGAAATATTACCAGCTGTTTATGTTTTTCTCCAGTATACTATAGCCTACTACATGATTAAAATGGTTTACAACATTGCATGCATGATTCTAAAATAGTTGGTTATATAGTTTTAGACATTCACAAGAACTCTTGAAAATATTACAAAAACTTAAAGTATTAAAAGTAAAAGTCCTAAATGCAATAATCAGTGTTATACTATTATATGTTATGTATTTTTGCTCTTGCAGTGATGTAAAAGCAGGATTTTACTGCTGTAGTTGGTTGAACTAATTTTGAACTATTCTGCATCCAGCTGCAGCTCATGATTATTTTCATCATGAATTAATCTGCTGGTTATTATCCTCAATAACTGTCAACTGACTAACTGATTGATTGACTGATTGTTTTAACTGTATTTATATAAACTGTTGGTCAGTTAATTGAGAACAAAACATATTTTATAAGCTTTTCATAGGTTTTCTGTTAATAAAAAGTATTTTTTTCCCCCTCTGAGATGAAGTAGAATGGAAGTATAAAGTGTTATGAAAAGAAAAGACTTCAGTAAAGAACAAGTACTTCAGATTTGTAGGCCTACTTATGTACAGTAATTGAGTAAATGTACTTAGTTACATTGCACTATGGAAAACTGCGCAGTTGTAATACATACTGTGGTTGTACAGTGTATGTATCAGTGTGTGCATGTTTTCTTTTAACTTTTTGGGGACTTATTTTGGTTTAAATAAAACATCTAGAATATACATTTCTTTTTGTAATATTAATCATTTTCCCTTTTCTCCCCTTTTCATCACTTATAGTCAGATATATGTTTAGAAATAAAGTAATCAAATAATGATTACATCCGTAAGTGCATTTTATAGCAATGTAGTTTTACATTTACTCCAATTCATTGTTGCTTTGATACAAGTTTAAATCAGTCATTTAGGCTGAGATGTGCCACCTTGTGGTCATCTCAGGACAGTGGGCATAAAAAACAACTTTTCCTTGTCTTCCTACAGAGGCCTGAAATTACTACTAGTCTATAATTCCTGTATATATCAAATAAGGTTGGTTCAATTAAAGGACAAACTTGTGACTCTAAGGAAAATGAAATGCAGTGAATAAGGAAAGTAATTGTAAAGTACAGGTGACCACATGAGAATCTTTGTAAAGTTTCCACTAAGACCAAAATTCTGCAACATCACTACATTTGAAATATAATTTACCACTGAATGTTTTTATAAAAACTGTAACCTTGAGTACACTCACTGATTTATTTGGTTGAACGTCCTTCAATCCATCATGTTAAGTTGGTTAACTTTGACAAATGAGTCACTAGATGGCGCCCTTCTCCTTGCACACTTCCTTAAACATCCCCATTACCCACATTAGTGTGATGGAAAAGAGGTGCAGAAAATCAAATGTGGGAGTTGTGCGTTTTGGTGGATACATATAAATGTAATACCTGCATATGTTTTCTTAAGAACAGAGCCTTTTCTTGGCTTTAACATTTTGTGGTAGTAAACTTCCACCTGCAGTGATTGCATTTTGCTGGGATTTTTCCTGGAAATCTCAACCAATGATTTAATTTTCAGTTTGGCTTGATGATTATGAGAGGAGCACAGCTTATCATTCAGGGTGAGGTAGATAGTTCACTGCATTCTCAAACAGCCTTAATGGTCTCCAGTTAACTCCTATTCTATTCTATTCTATTCTATTCTATTCTATTCTATTCTATTCTATTCTATTCTATTCTATTCTATTCTATTCTATTCTATTATGTTCTCGTTAAACATACTGCTTCCACATCACCAGCCCTGACATTAAACGCTCCTCGGCCTGCAAGCTGTAATCTGCAAGTTTTGGCACGTGCTCTGCGTAGACCGGAGGAGACTGTGCGCGAATGGCACGCGGACAGATGTGCCCCCCTCCTCTTCCTCCTCCTCCTCCTCTTCCTCCTCCAGCCCCCTTTGAGCTGCTCCCGCGTCGGGATGATTGACACTGAGCTGTTCGCGCAGCCAATCGGAGCGCGCTTTGCTGTATTTGCATAAAGTGGCCTCACGCCATTGGCTCGGTGCGTGCTGCTGCAAACCGCCTCGCGTGCCATTACAGATGTCTTCTCCTTGGAGGCAGAGAGGAGGCTTAAAATAGATAAAGGCTTTATTTGTTTTCAAGTATGGGGAGGAGGAAAATATATATACTAAATACATATATCTGTATACCATTATATCCTGGATATGACGATTACGCACGTTTGGCACAATTTTACGCACGAACCAAACCGCAGCCAGAAAACAATGCAATCACGAATTTTATTAAATGCACTGATTTCTCCACATAAACAACACACTGTCAGAGTTATGCTGCTGCCTGCCATGTAAAAGTCAATACAGACCCAGCATGCACACTACAAACACACACAACATTTTTCACGAGCAAGGAGCAAAGTTGGAAGCAAACATCCAGCGCATTCCCCCCTTATCACCTCACGGTCCGGCCCGGCCGCGGTTGCTCGCTCCGCTTTGTTGTTTGTCCCTGCAGGGCTGATTGAGCAGCGCGTGACTGACGGCCCGCGGGGGTGTTGTCCAATCAGCGGTCTGCCCCGCGCCCAATGGGTGAGTCCTCTCTGCGATTGGCTGAGGCGAGTGTGGGAAAGAATGCAGAGAGGGTTTCACACGAACTGGGAGCACGCGAGCCGTCTATAAGTAGCGCGGCGGCGTGTGTCGGCGGCAGAAGTGGAGAGTCGCTCCGCGCACGGCGCACCGCACACTCATCACATGACAGCGCAGTGATCACAAGCGGCACAAACTACATCGTTGGAACAGTCAGATCTTCTGTGATCTGCAGTGGCTCCGTGTGACTTTTTTCCCCCTTCTCCTTCGCTTCCAAAGAGGATTTACTTCTTTACGCGTTTTGACCCGGTGTGATCAATAATGCCAGCTGACACGATGGAAAAGCAGACGGCGTCTCCGATTGCCGGGGCTCCTGCAAACGGATCGCACACACCGGACAAACCGAAAAATGCCAGCGAGCACAGAAAAGTAAGGATTACTATTATTGGTATTATAAATACTGTGTGAGGAAGTTTTGCAAAAGTTGGATATTGTGTTGTTACGCACCCTGCAAATCCATACCTGTGATTGGTAAACAGTTTATTTATGTGGAATTGTTTTATTCTTTGCAGTCGTCCAAACCGATCATGGAAAAACGCAGAAGAGCAAGAATTAACGAAAGCCTGGGGCAGCTCAAGACACTCATCCTGGACGCACTTAAGAAAGATGTAAGTTGAAGCAAATGTTGATCTCTTTAAATCAAGACTTTATTCTTCATAGATATTTATCTATTTTAAATGCGCTTGAATATAGACTCAACCATTCGTGCTTCTTGTTGCAGAGCTCCAGACACTCCAAGCTGGAAAAAGCAGACATCCTGGAGATGACAGTGAAGCACTTGAGGAACCTGCAGCGCGTACAGATGAGCGGTAAGTTTGTTTAATCGAGCAAGACATTCTGAGGTCAAGAATTTGCAAGGAAGAGTCTAAAAGCCTCACATTTGTCACCAATATTCATCGTCTTTCTTTCTTTCTCTCTGCCAGCAGCGCTTTCAGCAGATGCCACGGTCCTGAGCAAATACAGAGCCGGATTCAACGAGTGCATGAACGAGGTCACCCGCTTCCTGTCCACCTCCGAGGGGGTGAACACGGAGGTGAGGTCGAGGCTCCTCAACCACCTGTCCAGCTGCATGGGCCAGATGATGTCCATGAACTACCCGCAGCAGGCCCCGTCCCAGCAGGCGCACCTGGCCCAGCCGCTCCATGTGCAGCTCCCATCCACTCTGCCCATCAACGGAGCAGCTATGGGCTCCAAGCTCAGTCCTGCCGAGGCAGTCTCCCCCAAAGTATTCGGTGGGTTCCAGCTGGTGCCTGCAACCGATGGACAGTTCGCTTTTTTGATCCCTAACCCGGCCTTTGCCTCCGCCACAGCCCCTGTCATCCCCCTTTACGCAAACGCAGGAGTGCCTGTTGCGGTTAACGCCAGTCCGGTTCACGGTAGCTCAGCACCGACTGCAGCATCTCCAGTCCACGGCATGACGTCCTTCTCCGGGGGGTCCCAGGCGGTCAGCCCGGTGGGGGTCAGCACTGGCTCCGAGAGCAGCGAGCCTGTGTGGCGGCCTTGGTAGTTTACGTGGCCAGAGACTCATGAGAAACCAGTTTGCATTATTTTTTCCAGTTTAGACTTTTAACTGACTGCACACACAACTGTTGCGGGGGTTGAACCTGTGACTTTTCCGCTACGGGATGGTAACTCTAACCACTTAATACCCCCCGAGTAGTTCTTGTTGTTTCGTTTTATGGAACAGGGGTTGCCTTAAATGGCTCGTTTTTGTTTTTATATATAATTTATTATTGATTCCAACATTTGGATGTCGGTGGTAAACATGCAGATGGAAGATTTATAGAAGATTTTTGTTATGAAGTACTTTTTATGAAAAGGTTTAGTTTTGTACAGAGGTGTTATTGATTGTTTTACCAAAGCTGTGTTTTATATTCTTTGTTGATTTGTGTTGAAAAGAAAAACTGAAGTTGGGTGGTGACCCATTGTTCTAATAAATGAGATTTCAGAAAGTCATTTCTTGTCTCAAGCCTGTTTCTATCAAATCCTTATTGCTTTGTTGTACTTAAATCTGTCGTTCTTCATGTCGTGCGTAAAAGTTACATTTGATGCGTAAAAGTTACATCTAATGCGTAAAAGTCAAATTTGATGCATAAATGTCACATTTAATGGATAGAAGTCACACTGAGGATTAAGTTAGAGGATATAACATTTAAACAGACACATAGTGGTTATGACTAAGATCAAAATGATGCTGCAATATATCGATTATGTTCCCAACATGAATTCCTTCATTAAATAATCTACTAGGTTGTATGTGGCCACCTTGTCACCAGTTTGGCGGGAGCTCCTTACATCTGGCCCTTTGGAGAATGGTCCAGGGGACAATGGGAGTGTATTTTTCTATTGCTATAAAGGTAATTAAAAGTTTGAAAAGGGTCTCATCCTGTATGCAGCGGGAGCTTTAAGAAGTCTTAAACCCTATTCATGAGCCTGGGAAATGCGCTCAGGGGTTAATGTCACTAACAGATTGCCTCAGTGAAAGGAGAATATGGAAGGATCCTCGCTTTCTTTTGTGTATCAATTGTTCAATTCCACTCCCAGTGGGCCTACACCTCAATAAAGGAGGGAACGAGGGAACTTGGTCAGACTTTGCTCTCATGACAGGGTACCTTGCCGGAAATCAGGGCAGATAAATAAACCTGCTGCAAGTTAGCATGTGAAACTCGATATGACTTACTCCCCACAGTCACTTTATATGTTTCTCACACTCACTGACAAGATTATCTCAACTGATCAGTTTTCATAGTGATTCTGTGGCCTCCGTCTGTTTAGGCACCTTTTCCTCACAGCTCTACGCGTTAAAGGTCTCATTCTCTCCCCCGTTTTCCGTTTATCCCTGGGTGTAAACTTATTTTCCGCCGGTTGGTAGGGTCCGGAACTGAGGGCAGTGTTTCCGTGTCGTGCGGCATGGCGCTAGCCGTGTGTCAGCCACTTGCAGTCAGCGGGCCCCTCTACTTGGGATTAGGTTACAGGCGGTCAAAACCCCTCAGCATTTAATACTCCACCGGCGCGCCTTTGGTGCGCATGGCTGGCACAGGCCAAAAGTAAGACGAGCTTAAAGTGCTTTTTAGTCCTGGCCACAAGGGCATGAAAGATAAAGAAATATAAGATCTAAACGTGATCTTCAGTTCAAAATATTTAGGCTGCACACTTCAAGTTATGTGCGCAAATGTATCCAGAAAACCAAGTGTCATATTCAGCCTGCAAATATTGCCTGTCTGAAACTTTCAGGGGTTACGCAGAAAGTAGTGTCAACACGACACATATCTATATAAAAATCACAATAAAAAACCTGCTGAAACATATGCATGTATGTAAATACAAAGCAAACGTGGAATCTTTTCTTTTTTCCAGCATCCTGGCATACGTGACCTGTGATGGGTGTTTTTTAACCTGTGCATCTCCTGATATTAATGTTTCATTTACAGTTGGAGTGCCATATTAATTCATGTACTTGCGTTCTCACTTTCACCCCCCTGAGTGCCCCTGCCCTGCAGATGACACCGACAGTAAATGGCATACTGAAACCCCACTGCCAGTGATGCTTGCGCAGCTTCCTCTTGCAAGGAGGCATACTGAAACACCAGTTGGCAGCATGTGTGGGTTCTGCGGTTGTTCCTACTGCCTTCGTGTCTGAGTTAATAGTTCAGAGATGCCTTTGTGGAGCTGAGGTCGTGAGAACCGAGCGAACTAGTCCGCCTGCGGCCGGGCACAGCGCCAGTCAGTAAATCCCCGCTGGCAGGCCGGGTCGTGCAGCCGCTCTGCGGAGGTGAGGAGGCGAACACACACACGCGTGGCCGCCAAGAAGGGCGCCTGGTCCGGTGTAAACATGAGGGACAGTGGGGGGGACGCGGCTCCGGCAGTGGAGCTAAACTCCCAGGAGAAGTCAACTGAGTGCAACTTATTTTCATGGCAACATATTGTAAACTGCAAATCAGGGTAAAGCTGCTGCGTCTCCTCTGGTATGTTGGGGAATATGATAAGAAATGCCACATCCACGCTGTCTGCACTGAAAAACCCAACAACTGTAATATGTTAAACAGAGATAGAGACAGATATGAAGTTAAAAACAACTACATAAAAAAATCTGAACACATTCTGGTCCCATATAGAGCAGAGAGGTCAAATAAAGTAGGCTGTTAGTTTGCAACTGAAAATAGTGCATCCAGATCTGCAAACTTGCATTGTTTGTCTGCACTGCGCAGCTCCTGAGCTGCAGCTCCAACCTGCAGTATCGAGGCAATTTGGATTATCAGCCATATAAAACAGGCGGGAATCCCTCTCTGGTGATGAAAAGGATTCCTGCAGAGGGCTGGATGTCCCTCGGGGATCTGCGCAATCACGTCCCACGGGAGAAGTCACTATTGAAGGGGGGGCAGGGGTCATCAGAGGAGCCACAAATTATCATTCTCATTAGCGACTGAATGGAGGAACGCGCGCACAACGTTGCCGCCAAACCTTTAACATCAAGACTCCCTCCAAATTCTCAATTGCTATTGTTGCATTAGGCCTTGTTTAGGTGCCACAGCCACGTAATGCTTTTTCTATGCAGTTTCTATTACAGCCTGCTACAGTGGGTCCTGCATCTTTCATACAGGCCTGCAACACCCAATTATCTCCTCCAAACTGCAGAATTAGTCACATTAAAGTCCAACAGGCAGTTTAATATAAGTGAGTTAGATGGTTTATAGCATATCTACACACATTTTATTATAAAAGTATTTCACTCAGTTGATTTCTTGACTGGGATTCAATGAGTCACAGTCCTCAGTTTGACAATGGAGTGTTTTCTGGATGAATCTTAGAAGGCAGGTGTCTTTAATGGAGCTTACATTGTTGAGCCTTCTTTCATTTCTGAACCTGTAATCGCCAACCCTGTGCCATGAAGTGCCAAGAATGTTTTAATGGCAGCCAAAGAATTAAACAGGTGATTTCCCTGGTTAGTTCCTCCAAAGGCAAAACACTATTCTTACTATTTTTAAGCCTATATGAGACATTTATTAAGATTATTCTCAGCAGGTTGATCACTAGAACCACTCTGGAGCTCAGAATGTTGTTTTCTATCATGAAAATTAGTTTAGGAACATTGATAAATAGTGGATTGTTTGAGAGGCAGCTCCACTACTCTGACTTTCACATGGATGTTTTGCTATATTTGCATCTCGATTTGAAGACACTGCAGCTACGAGGACAGAAGGAAATGTTCTGCGTGCTTTGGCTGCAGGTTCTGGTTGGAGAAAGGCGAGGCTGGAGCTGGCCTCAGGCGTGGAGTGTGTACATGTGTCAGACTGTGTGTGGACACTCCTCTTTGCACCTGTTTTCTTGAGAATCGGAGAGGGAGGCAGTGGTGGGGAGAGGCGGATAAGGACGAGGAACCGGACAGATTTAGAGGGGTGGTGATATGATAAAAAAGGTGGTGAACCTTTGGAAAGAGCAAAGTGGACACATCTGCAGTTGTTTGCTCTCAAAGGGGGGAAATGATGCACACAGCAACACGGAAGATTAAGTTAACAGATTATGAGCTCATTTTTCTTTAGTGTCACTTCACATTTGACTCCTTGACACCTTATTAACAGGTGTTTGCTTTTTATGCTTTGCCTGTGTCCTCCATCCCACTGCCTGCACTTTTTTGGCTCCCTCCAAAGCTTCCATCCTGCCTTTGTATTTATAGCAAGGGACCACTTATCCCTGCGACTGGGTGTGAGGTGTTGGGTGTGTGTGCAGACGGAGGAGGTGAGGCAGGGTGGGCAGACGCAATGGGACGTGTCAAGCTAGATCGAATATCACAGGGTCCGGGTGCCGTGTGGGCTCCGTTGATCCTCACCGCTTGTCCACAGAACGTATTTCTGAGGCCAGGTTTGGCTTTTCAGCAGCTTCTTCAGTTTCATGGCATGAGGCCTGTGGCTTATAGCCTTTGCCACTGATGCAGATTCCACAAGGGAAAATAAAGGGTCCTCTTGACAGGGGTCATCCTGCAGACTCCTAGGTGGCCTTGAAGGAGCCCTGTCTTCATATCTGGACACATTTTATTTATGTTTTTATCTACCGAGGGGTCGTCCCCGTCTTTCCCCCCGCTGCTTTAGCAGCTGTTGCTCTATTTTTGCTCTGGTTCACAGTTCAGCAACACTAGTCCTAGAGGTAAATACTTAGCTAATGGTGGCTTATTGTAGAGGATGTGAAAATAAAACAGCTTGTAGATGCGATGATGTTAAGAGCCCTAAAACAAATTTTCCAATAGCTGAGATAACATTTTAGAGAATAGTGTATTTTGTAAAGCTCTCTGTGGCAAATTTGGGATTTTATAAATTAAATTGACACGACTCAACAAGATTTAAAGATCGATAAATTATTGTTTATATTGTTAAAGGTGAAAGTTAAATGACCATTTTAAAGCAAATTATTCAGTAATGACATATGTCTATTTAACAAAAAGGGCAGTTTTTGCATCAAGCAAATCCATCAGTGTAAAACAACATAATAATTGTTACATAGAAATATTCAGTTGCAGTCCAATTAAATTACAAGTATAAGTACAATGATGGAAATCTCACAAGACACATGATGTAGTATTTGCTGATTGTTGTGGAAAGTAATCAATATAAAAAGTAAAAAACAATTAGATTAAATGACTCAATATCACCACCTAGTGTATGAAGCCTCCCCAGATTACATTCAAAAGTGTGTGTGTGTGTGTGTGTGTGTGTGTGTGTGTGTGTGTGTGTGTGTGTCTGTGTGTGAATCACTGTCTCACTACATGCCCTGGCTTGTCCCCAGTTTGACACTTGAGAGGCTCATGTACAGTGGTGTGACTCATATGTCTGTTCAGGATGCCATCGTCTGTGTGTGTTTGTGTGGGAGTGTGTTTCAGCCGCTTCCTCTCTCCACCTGTGTGTGTGTGTGTGTGTGGTGTGTGTCTGTGTGTGTGTGGGTGTGTTTCTGTGTGTGTGTGTTGTGGATGAAAGCAGTGTTTAAGTTGTGTGGTCGGGTGACTGTGAGAAACAGCCTTTGACCCATTTCGCCGCTAGATCGTGCAAGATAAATAGACTATATATGCTTCTACAGCCACTGTGTCACCGGTCAGTGTTGTTGGCTAACAGTGGCGAGGGAAGAGGCGTATCTTGAATATTGATTTCCAAGCGCCTATCAAAGTTTGCCTTTTATTAGCCTCTCATCTGTCAATGTTTCTGACGGAGTGAAATGTGGACCTTGGATTTACTATTTGTGTATTTGCTACAGTACAATGTTGGCAGAGTAAGAATACAAAGAAAACCACTCTTTATTTAACATGGGAGTGTTCACACATTACTCCAATTTATTTCCTCCCTTTGTCTATACAAACGCACCAAATTGCACAACAGGTTTTGTTCCGGGGTTGGCTTCTTTAAAAACGAAGAAGCTCAGTTTCAGTTCGGACGCTTTTTGTCTCTTTACCAAAAGTGCAAAGGTGGCATCCTACGTGTTTTCCTATCAGGTTATTAGTGGAAGATGAAGGAAACTCAGTCCCTGCTTTATATTTAGCAAATGAAATACAAGCATGTTTGTCAAAAGGATATTCTACTCTGGGATGTGTTGAAAAGCCTCCTTTCCTGATCAGCTATCCCAGTGCACTGAGACCTGTGGTCCCCTCTGGGCCCTGGCTAAGCTAGGTGGTGACAGCCGCACTGTTGCAGGAGAATTATCACTTTAGCACTGTAGAGAGGGGGGCATTGTCCCCTAAACAGGATGTCCTGGTGTCTGGTCTCATCTCATATGGGCCGTCCTTTGTCTGTGTCTCTGTCTCTGTGGATATTGAGGCAAATCCTGAAAGCAGATGTGACCAGGATTTTAAAAAGTTTCACCTTATTGTTCCAATAGATCACTTTTTTCCTCTCTCTTTTTACCATAAAGTTTTCCCACAAACAAAAGTTGTCGCAAGATGCCAAGCAGACGCTGAAAATGTGGTTCGAGATCACGAGTGTTTGTGTGTCAGTGTGTCGCATGTGGCAGGGAGTTAGAGATGAGCCCTTGTCTTTATTTCTTTTTCTTTCTTCCTCCTCTTTTCATGCCCTGGGAAGGTAAACACTCATCCTCTTTGCTCTTGTTTTTCTTGTGGTAACTGTTGAACAGTGTGTGTTCCACTTGTGGTTTTATTGCCTGGATTGTCATGCAAGAGGCAGCGGAGACAAGTGTCAATAAGTGGATGGGCTCATTGCAAACAAATGCGCTCAAAGAAAGAGAGAGAGCAGAGAATGCAGCTGGGTACACACACACACACACACACACACACACACAGACGCATGCACGCAAGCGCTCGCGCGCGC
>OMNN01028924.1:0-13754 GCA_900302755.1 Chromis chromis
TTGCATACCTCCTATATACTCCATCAACTGTAGTCTATAGCTCCCTCTTGTGGTGCAAAATCAAACATGTTAGTGTGCTGAAACCTGGTGCAGAATAAAAGTAACAGAAGCTTATATGTGGCAGAAAATGTCCTAAATATTCAGTGTGTGCTACTGCAGTTACTCATTAGGATTATTAGATTTTAAAGTCCTTCTCATTCAGCAGCACTCTCACCATAATCAGGACTCACTCTAGCTAAGACTACACAAAGTGCTTTCAGTGGACATATCCTCTGTACTCCAAGAGCAGGTAGTTCTTGAGGAAGGTGGGCAGATCCAGTTTTGGGACCACCTTGTGCACTCGGCCACTCAGGAAGCTCCTGAGTTTGCAGCGTGCCAAGTGCTGCAGGGAGCGAGGAGTCATTGCCAAGGAGAAGATTGACTCGAAGAACTCTTTGTGCTTCTGCAGGAGAATGACACGGATTAACATACGTTCATTTGCAATCAGCTTATATTCTGAAATGAATAAGAGTCATAATTTTTTTTTTTTTTTAAAAACACCTGATTGATCATTATGTTCTTGATATGGATATCAACATAATTAAATGATTGTGGTTCCATTGTTGAAATCCTTCCCAACAACCTCAGACCGTTTATTCTCTCTGCACTTTGATTAATTTGTTATGTATTAAAAAAAAACAACTCTGATGTCTTTTCAAACTAAATATAGCTGAAATGGACCACCTCAAATTGTCCACAATAACTGAATTGGTTTTATTGGAACAGTTTTTACCAATGGTGCAAAACATACAATTTTTGAAACATGAAAATACCATAAAGACACTGAAGAAGAGGAATACACCATTAAACATATGTGCAAATTTTAAAAAATAAACCCTTTTAATCAGTAAATAATTTAATGATCTTGCCTTAAGCGCCTCTTCTGGCACAGACTCAGTCCAGGTGTCTGTGACTTTAAGGTGGCTGTAGGCGTTCAGGAGAACCTCGATGGTGCGTGGAGACTCAGAGCAGTGCTTTATAACCTAAAATATACATCACAACTCAGAGATCCAGACAATCGTCATTTAAGTTCATGAGCAATCCTGTGACTCCATAGAACTGAAGAAATAAAGTAATTAAACACTTGTGAAATGAACAGATTGGTCTTCCCTCCAGGGGTTTAACTGGAAATTATGCAATTAGAGCTAATTAATCTCCTATTAACACTTGCCTAATTAGGAACCAGGCATTTTGTCTAGTGCACGTGGGTTCACTGATAGTTGTAGTCTGTTTCCCGCAGAGAGTGCAACACTTCATGTTGTGTCATGAAATGGTAATGATTTCAATGTGAAGTTGTGAAGTCTGCAGCGAACCTTGTAGTGCTTCAAGACTTTTAGTCAAGGTGTTACATGTGCGCCACTTGCTAATTATGCAAAGTGAGCCACCTTGATGAATAATTGGTTCGCACTGTAAATGTGATCTGTTACTACAACTCACTCTGGACGGCGTTAGCCCATATCATTAGCCTCATAGCATAACTGCCTAAGTCCTATTTTAAGGTTTTCAGAAAAGCCATCTTTGTGTAGGGCCAAACATGCCTAAGTCAAAGAGATGACTTTGGCAAATAGTGATTTTGGAATGTAAAGCATTCTGATAGGCTGAGGACATAGGCAATAATGTATGGCCAATCAGCAGTGTTAGGAGAGTAGAGTTAGGCAGGTATCACAATTATGCTATGAGGCTTTGTTCACATATTTTTTTCTACTTTCAGGTAACATTTAGCATTTGTTTTCCTACCATTGGTAGAGCACCAGGCCACACCCGGATGGAGTCATGGTTGAGCAGTGCACGGACAATCCTCTCGGGCTGATGGGAAAACTTATAGCACACCACCTTCAGGATGTTGTGCATGGGAGCTTCACCACCGTAGTCCATGTCGTTAACGATGGCACCATGAGCCAGCAGCAGATCCACTATGTCAGGATTTACGTTCTTACAGGCATTATGCAAAGGAGTGCGTTTGTCCTGGTCCGTAGTGCAGACGTCGGCCCCTGCCCCCAGCAGCATCTGGCACACCTTGAAGTAACACTGAAGTTCCTGAGACTCCTGGGGCTGTGCACACGCAGAGTTCAGGGCTGTGAGACCCTCATTGTTCTGTTTGTCCACAGCAGCTCCGTAGCGCAGGTAAAGCTCGACGTGGTCTGGGAGGCCGTTCCTGGCTGCCACGTGTATAGGAGTGTCATCTTCATCTAGACTGCGACCATTGATTGCTGCACCATACTGGAGCAGATATTTGGCACATCTGCAGACAGAATATAGAAGACAATAGAAATTAGATCAGCAGTTCCCAAAGGTCTTTCTCTGATTCACCCCAATAGTCTAATTAGATGTGCTGACGTACCCAGACATCATGTTCCAAATGTGTTCACTTAAACTGAATTGAAATGAGAAGTGATTTAACACCAATAAGCTTGGACTTTTTGTTATCAGTGGGTTTTATCAGAGCAATATTAGCTATTCTGGCCAGCAGAAACTCTATGTTTAATCAATTTATCCAGCACTTTTTGTTATCTTTGCTCACCTGCTAACTACACCAAAAACTTTGCAACTCTTAAAGAAATAACACAATCTTCCTCTCAGGAAAATGAAATTCATCAGCATTAGATTGCAACTTTGTTGAATTCATTTAATTTAGAGGTTTCCTTGGCTGTATACTTTCTCAGTCTACTATAATGAGCCGCTCATGATGGCTAATGTTAGCCAACGTTAACAAACTTTGGGTGGTGACTGCAGTTCCCTGACTTTAAATACCACATTCCTTCCTGTACAAAAATGAAATGAATTAGCAATAATCAATGAGGTTTAACAGTTTTGCATGACCAGTACCTTGTGGTGGCTACAAGGTGTGTATCATATGAGGAATTAGAACACACTTTCTGGTTATCTTCTACTTTACTCACTCAAGAGATTCAGGGCTTGTGCAAACATGCAGAGGCATTACGCCCTCCTCTGAGACAGCATTGGCGTTGGCACCGTGGATCAGCAGCAGCTTGGTACACTCCGGCTGGCAGTTTTCACAGGACTCGTGCAGGGCCGTGGTGCCACCAGGTGCTATGTCTACATTCGCCCCACGTTGCAGTAGGAGTCTCAGGCAGTCTGTGAAACCTCGACTGGCTGTGATGTGAAGTGGCGTCGTCAGCTCCTGCTCATAATTCAGCGACCATAGTCCTGCCAGCCGGGAGCATAATGGGCATAAAGTCAACCATGAGTCCAAGCAAACATGCCAGATTTAAGTATTGCAACAGTATTTCTGACCCCACCAACTCCTCTCCTTGATGAGGAAAACTACATGGAAGGAAAAAGTGAACTATGAAATCAACCTACTCAGGCCTCTGTAGTTAAATCTGAAGTTCTTCCACTCTTCTATGTTGCTGGTGTCGTAAATGGCATCAATAAGGTGGCCATAATCGTCGTCGTCCACAATACTGAGAATGGTCAGCTCATCGCCCACGAGCAAAGAGTTCCAGAACTGCAGGATGCAACCTGTGGCCTTGGCAGTGGCGATCACATCTTCGCGGTATTTCTTTGCCTTGCGCCACTTTACTTTAGGTGCCAAATAAGCCATATTGCAGCTAACTAGTTTGTTTTTTAATGTTTTAGATGTGGGGTTTCACCCGAAGGAACACTTGTGTGGGTTGTTTGTGCAGACAGGGCTATTTCAAGGAGGTGTTATTTGATATCTTGGTTGACCCTGTGAACCTTGCCAACACAGTCACATGGGAGCCAGTAACCAATGACTGTGCATTACATGCAGCCTGCCTGTTTTCCAGCTAATCTGCTAAAGCCAAGGGATAATTTAAAAAAATAATTTAAAAAAAGTAGCACAATTTAAAAAGTAAATATAAAACTATTAGTACCATTCACTCTTGTAAATGCCCATTTTATGTTTAATTCAGAATTTTAACTGATACTCCTCAGTATTCATTTCCAGTGACTCGATAAGCTATTGCATGTGAAAACTGATCCAAAATGTTATTATTTCCCAGCAGCTTATTTAGTTTTCAATAGAAGGGCCACAGGTTAATCTAATGCATTAAGATCTTGTTGCACAGAACCAACAGATGACTCCTATAGGTCTGATGGACATATGATGGTTTCTATAAATATTGCCTCGTGCTCTGTTTCTATTAATATCACATCGCTATGTCTTTAAATAGCCTACAGCCTCAAGGTGAGATGCAGCAGATGCATACTGCTCATAGCTGCATTTTATAGTGATTTGAAAACAGCGATTTACTTTGTCGTTTTTTAGTTCTGTTAAAATCACAATGTTAAAATTTTGTTTTTTAGATGCTAATCACTATTAAATACAATAAAACTGCAAGCAATGATCTGTCAGATCCTTTGAATTCTTAAATAGATTCCTAATGAAGACAAATGTTGTCTCTTACCTTCCCCTCTGCAGACATAGCGCATGTCCCCTCCCTGTGGCTCAATGATGAGGTTTGCTGTGGTTCCTCGAGGAAAAAGGTGCTGCATAGCCTCCAGGTCTCCTGTATACAAAGCGTTCTGGATGACCACATCTTGGCAGACAGGTGGTGGCCGAGCAGTACTGGATCTCAGTGGTGTTCTGTCCACGGCCTCCTTCCTCAGCATATAGCTACTGAGGTGATGGGAGGAAAGTTGCCTCTTGTACTTGTCTCTTTCCAGCATGTCCTTGTCAAGTTCAAGAGACCGTAAGGCCATGGGTGTGAAGACAAAGCTGCCTCGCGACATGCTGAGGGGTTATGCCTCTCGAGGAGAAAAGGGTCGTATAGGATGTGTGTTATTAAGACAGGGAGAGCGTCTGCAAAGGCCTGTCTCCCTGTTTCTGTTGTTGTCTGGCTGATGTCCACTTCGTGCCTGCCGGCTGTTCACAGGGTTGGTTCACAGAGTTGTTTTGATATTCGGCAGGAGACCCTCCCTGCAGTGTGACAAGTAATGCTATTTTTATGTCTCACATGCAGCCACTCAAGCCTCTCCTGTTTTGCCTCCAGCAAAGTTACAGCCATGAAGCCTCTCTTATAGGCTGCAAGTGTCAACTGAATTGAATAAACTCATGCTCAGCTCATGGTGTTTTTCTGGGTGTTAGAACAATTTTTACAAAATTGCACAGTATCTTATTAGACAAAAACAATCAATGAGAAGAATATAGCAGGTTTGCTTCTTTAAAATAATAATAATAATAATCTAATCTTTATTGATCCCCTTGGGGAAATTCCTTCTCTGCATTAACCCATCCTATTCAAAGTTAACCTTAACTATACATACTAGGAGCAGTGGGCTGCCGCGGTGCAGCGCCCGGGGAGCAGTCATAGGTCAAGGGCCTTGTTCAAGGGCCCACAGTGGTGGTGACTGGGACAAGCGGTCGCTCTCACTTCCCCACCTCAACCTCTTGCCAGTCCGGGGGCTCGAACCGGCAACCCACCGGTTGCAAGGTTGTTTCACAAACCACTAGGCCACCACTGCCCCAATTAGGAATCAAGGAGACAGATAACCAGTTTTTATAACTGGTGTATATTTGCAGTAAAAATTTTAATTTTAGTGTCAAAATTAAAAATTACCAAAACAAACAAACAAAAAAACTTTGTTAAAATGTCTTTTTGTCTAATTAAAACAGACTTTTCAACATTTTTCTCTCAGAGCTTATTGGCTGTTACTCCTAAACCAATCTGATGGCCATGTTTCTACCATAGACCAGAATGGACAAACCCAACACTGGCTCTAGAAAGGGCCTTTCATGTTTTTCACATTTAGCTTCTCATGCACACTTGAAAGAGAAGGGTGAGGCATGTGGTATCCAGGGTTGGTTGAAATACCTCAAAACTCATTGTCACTAAATTTTACTGGACCATTAAAACATATTGAATTTAATGGGATGTGCATCCGTATGAAACTTTACCATGTGATTGAGAGCACTTGGACAAACCTCCAGCCAGTCCAGCTGCCTGTCAGCAGGTTTCTACAGTTTCTACAAATGGGTTTGGTGGTGCAGACATGTTGGCTCTGGTGGATTCAAAGCAGTGAACGAAACAAGCGTAAATGCTATCTGCAACAAGATCCATTGTGTTCCACAGCGCTCAGAAATATTTCCCATATTTGATCTGATCACAGCCTCATTCGTCAAAATACAGAGATACTGAGAAAACAGATTCTCCTCAGTCTTCTCTGCCATTCTGATGCTGAACGCCCTTGAACAAGATTTCAGACGACCACTAAGGTGACACACAGTGATGAGACAGTAAATGTAGCAAATATTCTTGTGCTGTGCTATAATGTTACTGTTTAATAGAGAAGTTTACTGCGTCTGATTGACTGTCTGTCAGGGAAGGTATTCTGTGTCTGAGAGCGATGCCAGCAGACAAGGCCGCGACATGAACATGATGAATCCCACACTCATTTAATTGCTGTTTTACAGTTCAGTGACAGCCATCAGCTAAATAAGCTGTCACACGCACAACGTAACGACTGACTGGCAATTATTTTACTGGAGCAAAAGAACAGCAGGCTTTTTTTTCCCTCCTTTCCTTGTTTTCAGAAAACTTTGTGTGATCTTTATGTTTGCTTTGTGTTAATAGATGGAGCTAATAGCTGAACCGAGAGGTCATGTTAGTGCTGCATGTGCTGCAATGCACTCTGGAATCTACAATTTCAGAATTAACATCCTTATTCTTCTGTGCAGGGTTGCTGGTTGCTTTACTGAAGCGGTAACAACATCGAGTCTTACATGCAATGCTTTTAAATATAGCTTTGTTCGCTTACAAAGGTTAGAATGACACAAATAGACTCAAAAATCTAAGCTTTTAAAGAATTAAAAAGAAGGAAACTTATTTGAAAGACCGACTTCAAATTATATATTCCTTTGATTTTCTTTCTGAAATGTAACAGGTCCAAAGGAAAAAAATAATCTGCAGCTTAAAATCTAAACTCAAAGTCCAAGCATTGAACACAGACACATATCTCATTCTTGTACAGAATGAGGATTGTGGATTTTGTTTTCCATTTCGTTCAGTGCGGTTGCTCTGCAAAGCCATGTTTCCAAAACAAGCATGGAGAGGATGAATGACTGCAGTGAGCAGCAATCAGTATAAAAATTCAAACATAGCCTTTTATTTGAGAGAGTTGAATCTGTGAGACACCATCAGCCATAATATTAAAACCACCTGCCTACATTTTTGTCGTCAGGACATTGGCAGAGGATCCTTTGGGTCCTGTGGGTTGTGGGGTGTCGTCTCAGTGGATCTGGCCTGTTCTGGCACATCTCACATACCCCTTTTCCACCAAGAACCACCAGGTGCTAGTTCGGTGGTGGTGCTTAGCTCAATCAAATCTTGTTTCTCCTAAGAACCTGTTTGCTTTTCCATTGGCAAGGAGCCAAGTTGGAGCCACACCATGGCGTCACCGTAAAACAACTACGCTTGCATCGATTACATAGCAGTTAAATAAATGCAATAAGCTGATGATAATATCTATGTTTATCTTTATAGATGGTCTTAAGGCTGCTTGCAAGGCGGAGGTCACCTGTTGCCCGGGCACATCAGTGATCGCGCTACTGGTGGGACACAATTATACCAGATTTCAGCACGCAAGAGTTTGTGCAAAACTTCTGTGTGTCCCGGGAGTCATTCCAATACATCTGCGATTGGACCAGGGACTTCCTGCCGAAAAAGGACGCAAATTACCGCTTGTGTCTCCCTTTCCACCGTTGATCACGATAACCCCGCCCCCAACCCCTGACGTACTCGGTTCTTTGCTCTGGCCCAGCAAAGACTTGGTGCTTGCTAAGCACCAGTTTTTAGCAACTGGGGCCGGTGCTTAGGTGGTGGAAACACAAAGAACTGTTGCTAAGTCAGGCTCTGGCTCTGAACTAGCGCTGGAACCAGCTCGGTGGAAAAGGAGTAACAGATACTCGATAGCATTGAGATCTGAGGAGTTTGGAGGCCAAATCAACAAACACCTCAGTGGCTCTTTGTTGTGTTCCTCTAGCTAAACATACAGGTAGTGAGAGCTCCATAGGGTGTTGTGCTTGATCTGGAACAATGTTTAAGTAGGTGGTAAACATCAAAATGACATCCACATGAAAGCAGGATTCAAGGTTTCCCAGCAGAACATTGCATTATAACAAGATGATCCACATTATTCACTTCCCCTGTCTATGGTTTTAATGTTGTGGCTAACTGGTGTATTTTAACCATGCACCTTGGTCCAACTCAAAAAATACTAGCAGACTCTTGAATCACAACTTTGCTCACATTGGTTGTAGGTGTTTGAGAAGAGGAAATGAGACTAGCAGCAGCAGCAGCAGGAGGAGGAGGAGGAGGAAGAGTGGAAGGGGCGGTTTGTCATAGGAGTCATCAGTAACTGTCGCCACCGTGCTGCAGGCTTAATTAACTAGCTTGCTCGTTAGCATTGCTGCCCCCTTTTCTCTCCCTCCCTCTCTACTTGCTCGCTGCTCTGAATAGAAACGCCTGATTATTCTGCACTCCAGTCGCAGCCAATTACAGGCTCCAAATGGAACAACATTAATCAAATCTTTAGTATGGTGGCAAACTCAGAGGTATCAGATTGCAGAGGGACGCAAAACTAATATGTCACTGTCACCGGCGGTTGCGCAGGCATTTAGCAGCTAGCATTAGGGAGCCGCGTGAGACGGCCTATCGCCTGGTTGTAATATGGAGCCTGATCTGGAAACCATTAGCATGACATGGCAGCAGAAACGCAAAGCCTGTCCTCACCCTGAATCCATTTTTTATCCACCCCACCCCTGTCTCTCTCCTGTTCTTTCTCCTCAGCAATCAGACAAGTGAGGAGTAGAGGAGGATAAATAGGGGGAAGGAAGGGTGCGAACTGGATGAATAGAGAAAGGGAGACATGGCGGGGTAATGAGAGGTGAACAGCAGGAAATGGTGGAGACAACGAAGGGGAACGGTGAGAGCTTTTCACCATCTTTAGACTGAAAAAGGAAGATAAAAGGAAAGACGCTTTCTGCCAGCGTGGCTGATGGGAGTTTTGCTGGACGAGAACACCCAGAACTAAACGGTGCCATTCAGACTGTGCCCTCCCAGAGAGTGGCACCGGATCCGGGGCAGGAGCAAGACCCACACACACGGGACCGTGACCCAGCAAACTCCGTCTTGCCACCTCACTGGCTTCCCAGGGTTTGGCCCGAACCATCAAGCCACAGTTGGAGCCAGCCAGAGGACACCGCTGCATAATGGCCTCATTAGGACAAATGATTAAAGCCCAACTGAAATGTGCTAAATGCCTGTGTCACTGAAGTGGCCTTTAAACGGGCATAAATAAACAAGAGTTATGCTGAAGGTTTGGGTGTGCACCCTGGCAGCATAATAAATTACAGGGTAATGATATTAAAAGCACAGAGTCGTTAAGATGCCAAGCGGAGATGCCATAAATCCAGGCGCGGGCTCCCACTGGCTGTCCCCACGCCGAGTAATTAAAGCAGATTTATGAGGCGCATTACATCAGTGCTAGATAGTTCATATATCGGCCTCCTTTATTGGACAGCCTGACAGGCGCCAAAAAATATTGTTTCGAGTTCCCCGGCCCCTCGCAGCTGAGAGGCCTCTCCCAGCACTCCATCTTTTGTTGTGTCAGTCCTGCGTGGTGGTGATGGATGGACCGATCCACTCCTCCGTCGCTCCCCTCGCTTGTTCAGCTCCCCCCATCCTTCCTCTACGGGAGACTTGTGACAGTACCAAATAGCTTTATCTTCACGCAGCAGCTCTTTCACACCCTCCCTGTTCCTGTCCTTCTCACCAGGGGAAAACAAAGAGCACAGACACAAGAGCAAAGCCTGAGATGGACGGCAGGAGAGAGGAAGAGAGAAAACAAAAGCATGAAAAGGGAGAGAAGGAATTAGAGTCAGAAAGGTAAAGAGGGTCATTCTTGTTAGATGTCCTGTCTATGTCATATAGGATGAGATGAACAAATTGATCTGACGGCAAACCTGTAATTAAAATTTGGTTATTGGTTAGTCAGTGTTCCCCACCTCTGATATTTTACAGCAGTTAGTTGCAAGTTACAGTGCAGAGCTCCTAAATGTTTCAAACTCTTCTGCACATTGCAGCTTCGAGGCGCCTCAGCTCTGCACAGAAACCTTAGGCTAGTGTTATACTCCACTAGGGGCCGAGTGACGTAAATGTCATCATCAGATGGTCTCACGAGGCTCTGTATGGACATCTGTGTACCCGCCAACTACCAACAAGATGCACATGTGCTGGAATACATAGACACTGATGTACTGCACATCTATAGAACTTGTGACTCCAGGCAGACTAAAAATCGATATAATAAGAACAGCTGGTGTCTACAGTGGATCGTGTGCACATGAACAAGGGCCCTTAGAATCACTTTATCAACCATCACCTCACAATGTGAGACTCACACCATCCCCAAAAGCATTTCCCATTAGTTCACGGCACAACTTGTTTCATAAATATCCAATATCAATATTTCATGAACAGCAAAGCACATTCACTGTAGTGCTGTACACCATAGAGAAAGGTGGTACTGTAATCTAATGTGTTACTACGCAACAACTTGACAGAACATAGTGTAACTTGAAGACACTGACTATAAGCTCAGGAGATGAACTTCTATTTTTCCATTTGTGACCAATGGCCAATAATACAAGATGTTCTACAACAAACACAGAACAATAAACAGTGTTGTTGTTGTTTTGTTTTTGTTTTGTTTTTTTACAAATGAAGCCAAATGTGTGTTGGACAAACAACAACATTCATGCCCTTATATGCATTTGGAGTGAAGAAGGAGCTGGAATCACCTGAAACTTGTCTGTTAACTGTGTGAATTGTGGAGTTAGACTGTTCCACGGTTTTTCATCATTTATTCAGTAATTTTTTGGCCAGGCAGGAAATCATAGCTCAATGACTAACTGGAGTTATACTTACCATGACCCTTCTCCCTTACACTACAACGTTATCAAAACTAGAGTTCATTAACATCAGTATGTCTCCCGCTTGATCATGAGTTACCACACTTACTACAGTCTACAGTTTGCTAACTAGCTGCCTTGGTCCAGCAAAAACATTTTCCCAAGATGTCTTGAATCTGTCAACACCTGACTCTGCAGGCACCATTTTACATCAGGCACTTTAACATACTTTCATAAATAATCCTCTATTAAAGAGTCGACAATCTCCCCATCATACGTTGGCAGTGGATTCCCACCAAAGTTGCCTTCTGTGCTTGGTTAATTATTATTATTCCACAGTTCAAAAGTGATGAAAATGTTCCATATCTACAGCATTTATGATTCACTTCTAATTTGTTTAGCTCGCAAACAACAAACTCAGATCCATTTGCATTGTTAGTATGATTTGTTTAGGTAGGTGTGAAAGCTGCCAATTGGCGCTTTCAGTGGATACCTAATTATATATTTATTGATTTCTTTAAATCATTGATTCATCGGCGGGCTAGTCAGCAACAGCTGTTTTTTTGACATGGATTTAAAAAGGCACATTTTGCAGAATTTGTAATATCTGGAGCATGAATCCATGGAAAAACTAGCATCACTGAACACTGTTTTGGTCCATTGACTGATGAGTGCTTCCCACGTTTTGTGTCATCACTGAAGTCTCACAAGTTCTTAAAGCTCCCCCTTTAGTTAACATCAAGGTTTTTTATATATTGTTAACATGTCTATATGGTGGTTTGTAAATGCTAGAAGACACATCATGAGCAAAATAAGCAGTCAATAGCATGCACAAGCAATTAAAAATATCAAATTGCAGTGTACAGATGATTTAACACGGATTTATCCTTCAGACATAACAAACCTAAGGAACCAATGCTGTCAACTTGCAGGGTGGAGCATCTTGTATCATAATTCTTCTTCAGAATTGGTTACCAGTTGGGTCATGTGTAGCTGAGTTACTCCAGTCTTACAACTTGCCATTGTGTCGTTTAGAGTAGTTGTACAGTGTTTCAGCAGAGTTGTAGAAGAGCTGGTGTGCTCGAGCTGCTGTGGGTGGTGGGTGGAGAAAGAGACAGGGACTTAATAGAGCTGTATGTTCGAAAGGAAGCAATGCTGGAGAATTACATCCAAGCTATTTTAAAGCAGAAAGAGCCTAATTTCATTGAAAAACTTAGAAATATGCAACTTTGATACACAGAGAAGAGCTTTTAGGAGTTAAATCAATGCCCAGAGAAGAGCTTTAAACATTAATGAATGCAAAGCTTCATGTTTATGGTTGTTAAGTTCCTATAATGGCAAACCGGGATGAGTGGGAAATGGGAGGCTGCTGCTGGTAAAGCACAAACACAAGAATCAGAGAGAGCCAAAAAAGAGAGTGAGTGTGTGATTAAATACAGTACACGCCAGTCAACAAAGATCAAACCAGGAGCCAAGGTCAGCCCCTCAATTATTCCTCTACTTTGATTCAAAGGAGCAGCACGGCGCTGCTCGTTGTCTTCTGACAGAAAGAGTTATTGTTCACGTTTCTTTGTTGTGAGCATCTCTCCAGGGAGCTTTGCTAAGGCAGGTAGTGGGCACCTATTGTGAACAGTAATTTCACTGTATTTCAGTCCTTCCAGTTATCTTCACAAAAGACCCACACATACACATTTACATAGCTGTACATGCTGTAATAGCTCAGTGGTTATAATGTTCTGCATGTCTCAATAAAATCACTGTGCTTCTTAACTGCTGATGAACCTTAAATGCCCCCACAGGAAAGGCACTTCGAGAGCCAGACAACTTAATTGGTTTGGCTGCATGTAATTTTAATAGCTCCTGTAATTAGGTTGCTTATTATAAAATTTTTTGTCATAAATCATGTGAAACAGAGTTACATATACATTTCCTGTCATTAAAAAATGTTGTTCTAGCGCTGCAAGAGTGCTACGAAGAGTCACAAGCAGGAAACCTGAGCGTCCCGTTGATAAAGGCTCGTCTGAAAACAGAAAAAGACAACAGAGAGGGAGAAAAAGAAGAACTCTAGGCGCTGATGTTAATGATCTCTGACACTTTTATTATCATTATTAATTAGTGCTTTTCAAGCAACAGATTTAAATCAATAAGAAGGAGTGAAACAAATCTGGGGGAGTTTTATTCTATCTATATTAATGTCAGTGAATTCAACCTGTTACCATGGACCAGACAGGTTCAGAGACTGGTGGGATATCTAATTAGTAGGACATGAGCCGACTAACCATTACTCCTCTCTGATCTGCAATCTGAGCACATTTGAAGTTCATGAATGCTTTTTTCCTTTTCTTTCTGTTCCTTGTTGATGACACTGTTCATTGCAATTAGCCCTAAACACAGTATAGTGCATATGAACCATGCCTCACACCTGTGCAGATGCAGAAAAAACAAAAAACCGTTACAAGACCTCAAAACATGCAACAGTAAAGCATGCAGCAGTGGGTTAACCACAAGGAAGAAACCACACAACAGTTAAATGTGCTCATACGGACACACATGTATAAATACACACCCCCTCCCGCTGTGTTTGCCCTTTTCTCCACAGGTGCCTCCCCCGGCACAGCATCGCTATCTCCCCACCGCCACCAGGGCCCGTTTGGAAGCTCTGTGCGACCCTCATCTCTGTCCCCTTAAATTAACCGCTGTGACAACTGTTCCACCCTGGACTCCATAGGGGCAGATAGAGAAAGTGTGTGTGTGTGTGTGTGTGTGTGTGTGTGTGTGTGTGTGTGTGTGTGTGTGTGTGTGTGTGTGTGTGTGTGAAGGA
>OMNN01028926.1:0-12691 GCA_900302755.1 Chromis chromis
GACCCCGGAGGGAGTCTAATCTTCTAGCTTTTAAGTTTTCTGTCTGTGAGTTGCGATGATGGAATGGAGCCATAAGCTTCCTGGACATCGTTCCTTTTCCATCCTGCACAGTAAAGGTCTTTAAAGCAGCAAAACTGTTTCACTGATGCAAGATGTTATTTCACTGGCATGTGGAAAGATGCCAGAACTTTTTCTTTTCTTGGATCTTTAGAGCTGACCACATCGGGACACACATGGTCTTTTTGTTGGGAAATTTTCAAACCATTACCTGTATTGTAATGTGGAATTACTCACATGAAAACCTTTTTAAGTTTACAGCATGCAAACTGCTAATGAGGTTATATTTACCAGCAGTGGTTTGAGCTGAATGTGAGCATTGACTTGCGAACAAGCTCATACTGACAGTAGTAACATGCTGACCTACCTGCTGATTCAGATGTGTTTGTTATGTGTACCATCTTAGTTTGCTAAGTACTCTTAAACATAGTACAGCCAGTCTAGTTGAGATTAAGTAGAGTTTCGCAGGTATTCGTATTAGATCTAAGTCATTTTAAGGCAGGATGGGATCATTTTCGTGGAGAAAACGTCTAAATATGTAACTTTGATACACAGATATGAGTTTTATGGGTTTGATCAATGAGGATCACCAAAGTTATTAAAATTTCATCCGAAGATCGACATAAATTTAATGGCGGTCTAATAGTTTTTGATTATATTTCACTGAAACCACAAATGTGAACCTCATGGTGGCTCTACAAAAGTCAAGAGGGTTCATCCTCTGGGCACCATGAATGTCTGCATCAAATTTTCTGGGTTTCCATCCAATAGTTGTTGACTGACATCGCCATACCACAAATTTCCCATACACTAACATGGCTATGAAGCCCCAGCTAACCTAATAATATCCTGTCATAATGATTTAACGGCCCTGATAAGACTTGGCTAGTGGAGGTATTACTGTACACGACAGTTATACAGTTTTGCTGCCTGCATTAGCATTTATATGGCTTCCCCAAATAAAGCAAAGCCAAGTAAAGTCGTATTATTTTATGATCTCTGTATTATTTTGGCATCACTCCAGGCCAGATTAATTCATCCCAACCTCTCCTGCACTGTACATGCACACTCTAGGAGTTGAAAATACTCCTGACGTCTTGTCGAGCGCTTGAGGCAAGGTAAATAGAATATTCTGCTGCTTGAACATTATATATCGCAGGGTAACTGTACACTTCAAAGCGGACGGTGCCCCCTCTTTCTCCAAGTTCTGATTAGTCAGTTTGTCTTCTGCTTTATCAGCCATGTTGTCAGTCAGCCCAACCCTCCTAATGACTCCTGTCAGTCAGGGATGTAACTGTCAACCCGCGTCAATGGCTGCGCTTCCTCCTCCCATGATTGGATAATGAGCTGTGCACATCAACACATTTGGCCATTTTCAGCACAATCGTGGGCAGAGGAAGGAGCTCAGACAATGTGTGTCTCGCCGTTGCAACATGCAGGAATTATCTATAAAAGAGACTTCGGTAAAACTTGACGAGAAGAACGAGTTAGCTGCTGAAGCAGAGAAGCAGGGTTGACCAGAGGACAGCGAGACAGCAGCAGCAGCAGCAACAGCAGCCTTCTTTTGCATAAAGGAGGAGGAGGAGAGCGGAGGGGGAGGGGTGCAGAGGAAGGTGAAGATGTCTTCAGATGTGGCAGTTGTGATGAAAAGAGAGGCGAACGACTGAAGACAAGAGGTGGAGAAGAGAGGAAGAGGAGAGAGGTAGTGGAGCAGTGTGCATTATTCATCCCTGCTGACACATCAGAATCTCTGATTCATCTGGAGAAGGGCATCAGTCAAGTCACAACCTATCTCTTAGCCTTCACTCATAAGCACACACAAACACAGGACCGACACGCATACACACATAATTGCAAATGACCTCGTGGTTGAAAAAGGATAATTATGGGGCTGGCTCACTAGAGAGATCCCCAACAACAAAAACAACACGAAGAGACGTCTCTGTGTTACCAGGCTGTAGCACAGATTCCACCAGGTATAATGGATTCCTCATAGTTCTTCATGTGCATACAAATTACTTATCTACATATTATCTATGCAATTAATATAAATAATGTACAGCTCAGGAGTACATCAGTAATAAGAACCTGCAATACTGGACAAAACTAGTTTAAAAGATAGGCAGAATTATACCCCTTAAAAATCATTCAGAATTTTATACATACCGTTTACAGTTCATTCATTCATTCATTTATTATTTTTTAGCAAGTTGCACTTTCTTGGAATAAAAAGACCGTTCAGCTGACTCAAGTATAATGACACTAATGTATTTAAATTAACTGAATAATAAATGAATTGAATAATTCAAATTTGCATCAAGATAATATGATCATATGGTGTTTGTTGTTGTTGTTGTTGTTGTTTTTGTTTACAAAAGTCTACATTATCACATTCGAACAAACTGCAAGTTCACATGCTAATGTTTGCCTAACGCAATAAACCGTGCCTGATGTACACATATGTCACTCGCTGCATCATGATATGTGGTGATTAATTCCACACAGAGTAACACTGTGTCACACAGTATGTGATTGCATTTAATGGACTGTTTGTGTGTGTGTGTGTGTTCCCATGTGACTGCTCCATGTGTGTTCTCATATTAGCCATGTGATGGCTGGTCAATATGGTCTAAATCAATATGACAATACCATAAGAGCATCTTTTTAAAATCAGTATACATCATTAGGCAACTAATGCATGTACAGTCTCACGGAATGCAATTAAACTGATGTTAAGTGCCATGAAATGTGTTCCCCATTACAAAACTTAACTACCTCGTTTCAACATTTATGTATAAAATTAGGCCAGAGTTACTCATTTGACCATCATTTTGTAAAACACTTGTGGTATGATCATACATCATAATGCTGATTTAATATCCAGTCATAATAGAGATTATGTATCTCAGGAGACTCACTAGTTAAATAAAGGTTACATTAAGAAATAAAAAAAAAATGTTTCTAAAGTCCTGTTGGGATTCCTTAGATTCCCTCCTTTTTTCACCCATTAAAAGATCTACTTCTCCTTAGGGCTTTAAGGACAGGAAGTCTCATATACTTTAGGTTTAATGCCTACAAATTTGGGAAAAATCAATACAAATGACTGGAAATCAGCTCAAATGTGATTTTGATGAAAACCTGTATGTCAAAAAATATATATTTAAATAATAGAAAAGCATTTGTTCTGATAATTTCATCCATATTGTCCGGCCCTGTTGGCTTATGCATGCTGCATATACATTGTTTTCAGCAGCCTCTGAATAAAAAAAGAAGGGACACAGAGCAGACAAAAGCTCAGTGTTTGGAAGCCTTTGAAAAGGTCAATTAATATCAATGCCAACACAACAACAAAGTTTCTGTCTGCTTGTAATACAGGTGGCTACGCTCGGAGCATCAAAGTTGCACGCCTTGATGTGCTCCTGCCTTCCAGCTGCCTGGTGCAAAGCGAAACGAATGGAGAGTGTGCACGGAGATTCTGACAAAAAACCCAGGCATGGGCATAACATGTAACACAAGGGAAGAAAGGGAAGAGAGCGGAGCAGTTAGGGTAGCGCTGCTGCGAGAATCTGGGAATAAGACTTCAATGAGGCCTTTGACGTGAAACCAAAGCTGCTCTACTGGGAGCACACGTCATCTGGCATATTCAAGTCTGGATGGATCTTACAGTGGTAGCTGTTTGGAGGGAGCAGAAAACCATTGAGGCCTATGGTTGAACCCTGTGAAAAGCTATTTAAAGAGTACATGCCATCACTGATTTCATAAGCCACAGCTCCTAACAGTGCCTGCATGAATACCTGTGGGGCCACGCATCTCTTGACTCTTGGAAAGGAATATTTGATCTGTTTCCAGCTGACAGACAGAGGAATTTTGTCCGTTCAATTATTCTGCTTCCACATAATGACTTTTCCCTGTCATAAAAACGCATATATCTAGATCCCAGGCCGCCCTCATGAAGGTGGAGTACCTTGTGTGTTCTGTTAGACAGAGAGTGGAGCTGAAAAGACAGAAGGAAAAAAATAAAAAATCAGGGGATGTACTAAAGAGAGGAATCCATGCGTAAAAATGACTGATTAAAATAATTAGGGATGTGGAAATGGTCTGGAACAATAACCAGCAAACGCTCGGTGCCCCAGGGAAAATTTCCCATCTGTGTTTGAGGAGGAAGACCTCCCTCGGATTCACCACGACAGTGCGATTTTCCAGTTTACGGAGGCCACACAGGGGAGAATAGAGAAGAAGAAGAAAAAAACAACTTAAACAGGCATTTGGAGTTTACATGATTAAATTCCAAACAAGCAATAGCCCTCGGAAAATGTGTCAGGATGAATCGATGTATCATTAAATTACACTGTGCCCGTGCGCGTGAGTGGCTCTGTTAACGGCAAATCCTTCTGCGTATAATTATAGACATATGAGAGGTCTATGGGCTAAAAAAGATCTGCCTATATGTGCAGATGGGCTTGTTTTAAGTAATGCTTGAGAGCAGCAGATGCAGCAGCCACTCTATTGTCTAGAAAACAGTGTTGCTAAATTAGTCCATCCGCTTTGCCACCTGGTGCTTTCAATAGCAAAAAAATCTTTCTGGTATTAGTGAAATAGCCCATATGGATTCATGATGTGTGTGTGATAGCCTCCTCCAAAGTGTTGGGGATGACATTATGATAATTTTTCAGTTTGCTGTGGCATCAGTGCAATATACAGTGCAGGATTTAGAGTTTCCTGACTCCTCTTTTGAAATTCTATAGGATGCATTTGTGTGTTTTTTTCATAATTTTGTTCAGCAATGAGTATTTTTGAGACTTGAAAAAATCGAACTCATCATTAGGCTCATTATACCTGCAAAGTGCATTGAAGAGGGACATTTAAAAAGCACTTTAAATGCGAGGTGGATGAGGAACAAAGGCTTTGCCAGTCTGCCCGGGTCCCTCATGCTGCCCAGCCAACAATAAGGAGGGGGGTGAAGGGAGACGCGCACTCACAGCGCTGTTGCCAACCAGCCTGATCTGCACAACCCCGCGGTGAGCTGCTTCTTTATTTTTTATTTATTTATCTATTTATTTTAACCCAACAAAGTCTCAAGTGATGCTGCCATGAAAGAGACACAACGCAAAGAAGGGAACCCGTAGCCCCTGAGACGCACCAAACGATGAAATTCCAAACCAACCCCACCGGCCGGGGATCTTCGTTTAGTTTTCCAAAGCCTATTCGACCAAAGTGCACAGATAAAAGCGGGTGTGGGTGGGGTGCAAAAGTGCGCGAGGATGCAGGATGCTGGCTTACCTTGGTAGGAAGTGCTCCGTCTTCTTTACTGTCTGGGAGATTCATGTGGGTGGATTTGCAGCTGGAAAGCTTCCTTGGAAACAGCGGGGATGAATGTAATCCAGCGGCAGCGGCGCTCAGAGAAAGGTCTGCCTTTTGTGCAGGAGGACGCATGCACACACATCGCCGGCAGGTTCCCACCTCCAGCCGCCGTCCGACCGACGGACCGACCTCTCGGGAGCGCGGCGGATATCGCAGGCTGCTGCTCAGCCCTTTTGTCGGGAGAGCATTGCTAGTCGGGCGGCCTCAGATACTGCTGGTTGATGTCATTGATACTCCCCTGCCTTCTTCCTTAATGCCCTCCTCCTTTCCCTGCCTCTCCTCTCTCCTCTCCTCCCCCTTCCTCTCTCTCTCTCTCTTTCTCTCTCTCACACCGGAGCTCTCCCCCTCCCCCTCCCCCCTACACATGACGTGATGCAGGCAAGATCTCCAATAGCAACCGTATCCCCCATCACCCCTATTACCCCCATTACCTCCACACCCCCCTCTCTCCTCTCAACATCCAACCCCACAACACCTCCTCATCCAAAGCCTCTTTCCTGGATCGCTGACTGGTGCAAAAGAGGTGGCTGCTGAGGCAGGTCGGTCTTGTGCATTGGTGACTGACTTTTCTTTTTTTTTTCTTCAGTGTATTCCCCGAGGGGCTAAAATGAAGATAAGCACCTTGAAACCCCGTAGATTCCCATAATATAGTGTCTAATTATAGCTGTTGGCAGGAACACAGAGTCAGAGTCCCATATCAGCTCCCACAGAGCAGAACTCCCACATTAAATTATAGCTGGACACTCTCAGTTGTAGGAAAATACAAGTCGTGGTGGGACATTATGAGGATATATTAATAATGCCACAGGAGGTAAATAATGCAATCACATCTGAGGACAATGGATGATAATAACTTGGCTGTTTATGGCGCTGGAGGCAGTGTTCAGTTTATTAGGCACATCTAGTTGAAACTAATGCAGTCTAACAGCTCCTTACCTCCATGGAGGTTATAAATGTTCATTGTGTAGAGGCTGTTGACTCAATGTTTAAGGTTATTTTAAATGTACTGTTGTGTTATATATCATACGAGGTGTTTCTAATATTTGTCCACTCCATTTATATCAGTAAAATTCACATCAATGATGCACTTTTATTTGAGTTTTTGACTATCCATCTATCCATTAATTAAGATCATATTGGCAAAAAGTCAAAGTGGCACATGGAATAGATTGCTTTGTCACATTATACCTGGGTAAACCCCTAAATAAATTATAGCACAAGATGAATAAATCTGCATATTTTTGGTAACAAGAAAGAAAGCATCACAATGAATGTCTGCCTGTCATCAAGGATGACTAGACTGTAATTTACAATCCAAAAATAAAAATCTTACCTTACAGTATGAAGAATGTATAGAATACTGGAAAAATGTAACCATATATGTGTGTATTTTGAACCATTTATGTTTAGTATGTCATTAAAATCTTGTTCTGGTAGTGTTTCCCGCATCAATGCAGTATTTTGCCTGAAAATATGAAAAAAAAGAAAGAAAAAAAATGAAAATGATAGCAAAGCCCCATGCTTTTAAACTTAAATGAGCCCACGCAGACTAACACAGCTCTTTGTTTTTTCAGATTTGGTCTTATTTAGGTCACACAACATGACAAAACAACTGCCACAAGGGCAAATTGTGAAGTGTTGGAGTGTGGTGTTAGAGATTGGCATGGCACCTCAGGACTACATGAAGGAGGCTTTATTCTAGCTCTTCTGCTGACCCCCATCCAACACCCAGCAAACACACAACACACTCGGCATCGACAACTCCGGCCTCACAAGATTTCTTTTCATCCAGATACATTACAAATGTATATTTTGCCTTTTGCCAAAAGCCATTCTCAATAACTAATTCTCTCTTTCTTTACTGACACAAACACTGCTTGTTACTGTGAGAAAAAGAAAAAACAATTTCTGATAACAACTGAAAGCTACAATTTTTGAGCATTTCACATGGTCTCAAAGGGACAAAAGGTTTCCGGTCTGATTGATTTTCTTTGTTGCTAGTGACATCTAGTGGAAAGTTAGAATTATTTGATGTTGCATTTACTAGAGGTTGGAAGTGTGAACACACAAGCCCAATTAATCCTGGTAAAGGTGTGACATTTTTCTACGTCAGGTAGCTTTTGTGAGAAAACAGAAAAACTCCTAAAAAATAGGTTGGACTTAATTAAATCAAGGATAACTTCTGTAGAAAAGTAGGAAGTACGAGGATGCACTTATAAATGTCCACCTAAGTAACATAAGACATGTTCTCTTAAATGTATCCCAACATTAACAGTTGTAGCGTTCTTTTAGATCTTTATATAAAGGCACACAACTTGCCATGACACAGAGCAAGATGAATAACCATTACTAACCTCTACAGAGAGGTCAGAGGTCAGAGCTGCCATAGGAGACCCCCTGGATTAGATCATCATCTCTTTATATACAGTCTAAGGTCAGCATTCAGTTTCTGGTTTAATGACACTCAAGCATGGGGGATGCATGTTGTCACATGAACTGGAACCACCATTTACCAGCTGGAGTTAACTCTGCCAACATGACACCTGTCACATTCACAGCAACAATACCAGATTAGCAGATAATAAAGATTTTAAGTTAAGCTTCCAGTGATATAATATTGTGTCTGTTTCCTATCAGAATAAAGCAGTCTCTGTTGTCTGTGGGCTGTCTCTGCCAGTCACCCTGTGACCTGCCTGACTGTATAGCATTACAGTATTCCCATTTTCAGAGTTGAAGCTAGGGCAAAAGAACCCTAAAATTAGCAGGGTAAGTGCCCTGTCTCTACCACTGCCCTGCAGCAGTGACGTTAATTGCACTCTATTTATACTTTAAGAGTGCAGGACTCAGAAAGATCAAGTTTCTGTTATGCTTTATTTTAGTGTCCTGAAGTTTATATGAGTAGCTGAAAGCCTGTGTTTGCTATGAAGAGCTGAAATAAGTGGTCGCTGATCATTTTTTAATAATGTGCACTAAATAGGATAATTTCATGCACCTGGCAGTTGTAATGAAATGGTAAGAGTTTTGTCCTGCAATTGCAGCCATTTCAATCCAATCTAAATATGTGTAATGATGCTCTTAATGCTGTCATCATAAACCACAGCACACAAACTGAACAACTGTAATAAATCAGAGCAGAGAAAGAAAGAATACTTTTAAATTTTAGAGCTTAGTTTCCAATTAATAACAACGGCAAGTAAAATTCTGCAGATGCAGAAAACACACATGAAAGCCGAGATGACCCACACACAAGCACGTTCCGTTGTGATACTGAATTTTATTCAGGTATCTCAACACACTTTTGTTCTTGAGTTATCATCAGTTAAATGAATCAGTTGAGAGAGAGAAAGGCAGCGACAGTTCAGAGCCTGAATGTAAGGTGTCTAGGATTTGTTGAGCCTCTCGGTGTGCATTCAACTTGGTGGTGCTTCGCACAGACAGATAAAACATTCATGATAAAACAAGATAAATAAAAGAGAGACTATTAAATATAAGACTAAGATGCAGGGATGGCCAGAGAGCCATCTGTTCCATTTCCGTGAGCTGCATCTGAGGTTAAAAGGAAAATTCACTCCAAACAGAACTGACACATGATCTTGGACAGTTAATTTGTGACTCTTTCATGGACACAAACAGCAGCACCATGGCTCTGTTATTGACCCTCCAAACCTCTGAAGCTGCTTCTTTGACACGGAATTAAATATCTTAGTTGTTTATGTCATTAACCAGGGAAGAGGGATGTAGGCACACTTCGGGCTCAAGTTTGAAATTGTTCATTCAGATATTGGAAGGAATTTAAGAAGACATTCTTAGTTCATAAATACAGAAGATACCCATTTATTGTCAATGAAGCAGCCTCAGTCCTGTTAACATGTTAAGGTAAGCAACTGCAAAATAACACCATGTAAAATCTGTTTATGCAGTAAATGTCTGCTTGAAAAACGTTGCCTCTGATTGGAATATTATGATCTGCATAGGTTATAAAACATCTGTGTGGAGGCTGGGGAGTGTTAGCCAAACAATGTTACCTGCCTGTTTTACTGAGTCGAAGGGACACCGCTCCTCCTAAGTCTCATACAAGTCTTTCAAGTATTGGCTCTGCAGGCTGAAAAACAGTGTCCCAGTCTAAAATATTCAGCAACTCGACTCACCGATCTTCTGGAACTGGGAGTTTCATGTCCCCACTTTGTGTTATTACTCCTGCTTATAATTAGGAAGTTAATTGCTTTTCATTTTGCCACCAGTTTACAGCCTGTAACAGAACATTTGGCACAGTATTTTCAACAGCTTCCCATCATCAAAGAAACATAGTAGATGTTATTCGTGAACAAAATCGAACCTGGGAAAACAAATACCAGCGAGCGGCTGAGTTTGCTCAAATGCTTCCTTTCTGAATGAATATGCAAAACAACATGTGAGCTACCGTATTCACACTTCATTTTCATGCATGTTATCTGGCTACTTTGATCAGATGCTTTGTATCAATAACACTAAAACCCACCTCTGAGACACTTCACCCACCAGAAAACCCACACAAGCACCATCATACTGTACCTCTCCTTCTTAGTGGGAGAAACCTCGGGGAGATGCATTAAAGCCTCCATGAATTTGGAGTTTCACCCATCATTAAATAGCAGTAGAAACCAACAATCACTTTAAAAGTCTATGTGACTTATTATTAGAGTAAAGTGATAACTGACCAGATCTCAGCCAGAGACTTAAGCCCAGAGGCTGGATGTTTATTGCTATGGTTTGGTCTGACACAAGGCTGGTACAGCCAGGAGTGGCGCAGAAGTCAAAAGGAGACAACGATGAGGAGAATGGGCAGGAGAAAAAGTTTGTGGCAGGTCATAGTAAAGTTTGGGGGAGATCTGGAAGAGTAGTGCGGGAGGGGCCTCTTCAGGGGGACAGCAGTGGAAGTCAGTGCAGTTCAATGAAAGCCTCCATCTCCTCAGAGATCAGTCCCCTGTAGGGCAGTCTGTGCTTTTCAATTGCACGAGCTGCCAGGCACTGAAGGGTTACGTAATTCAGCGGGTAGAGGGCCGGATGTCCGCTGCTGTGCTCATCCAACAGCTCGTAGGCTGTCTTCCTCTGTGCATTCGTAGCATCAAAGTGAGCCCCTGCCTTCATAAGTAGTGCCATAATCTCTGGACATCCGTTGTTAGCAGCGATGTGCAGTGGCGTGTTGTTCTCACTGTCACGTGAATCAACATCAGCGCCACACTCTAGGAGCAGCGCTGCCACCGCCTGGGAGGGGAAGCGGCCCACAGGGTAGCGGCCTACAGATGTAGTTTCTTTATCTACAGCCATGTGTAGGGG
The DNA here is from genome assembly GCA_900302755.1 of Chromis chromis. NCBI lineage: Eukaryota > Metazoa > Chordata > Actinopteri > Pomacentridae > Chromis > Chromis chromis. The sequence continues at coordinate 10,735 of OMNN01028926.1, forward strand.
AGTGAAGCCAGTCCGACCTCGGGGGTTCAGCTTGAGCAGACGGTACACTGTGTGCTTCTTCTGGTGCTCCTGCTCTGGGCTGCACTCAAGCTTCTCCAACAGAAAGATGAGGTGGAGGATGATGGAGAGGGCCTTGGTGAACTGAGGAGCTTCTGGAGGATTATCCCTCTGTGCTACTGCTCTCTCTACCTCCCTCACACTTTTCCCCAAAACAGTCATCAGATCGTGGAAGGTGATGCGTGTTGACAGGGTGCCTTTGGCCCGGTCTTGCAGAACAAAAGAGAAGAGCTCTGCAAAGGACAGGAAACTGGAAGCTGTCATGGGACTTAGAGGGTCCAAGTTGCTTTGCTGCATGTCCAAAGCATATTTCCACAGACTGATGCAGCGTTCAAAGTTGCCTGAGTCAGCGTACACAGCTCCCCTATAGCGGATGTAGTAAGAGGTGTCTGGATGAGATGGGCCCAGGATGCGCTCGCGAACCAACAAGGCTTGCATCCTCATCTCATCAGGGTCTGTGATCAAAGCTTCAAGTTCCTCTGCAGTGCTCACCTCCTGTGCACAGCCATAGGCGGGGATTGGGGGACCAGGTGGAGGCTTGGCCAGGGATCCAGCTTTGTCCCCCGGCTGCCTCAACTCCATGGCCCTTCTCCAGTACCTCATCGCCCCCAAAAGATCACGTTTTTTGTCCACAAAAGTAGCCCCAAGGAGTTCAAGTGCATCTATGCGTTCCTCCCTGGAGGTGCGAGGCTGGTGGGCCAGATACTCCACAATGTTGGTGTGACCTGTGACACTGGCAGCCAGCAGCGGGGTCATCCCGTAGCCATCTCTCTCCATGCGGGCGTTGCACTTCAGCAGCATCTTCATGATGTCCAGACTACCTGACTCAGCACAGTCGTGAAGGGCGGTGTTTCCTTTCACGCTTTTGCGGTTAACATCAGCACCACGGTCCAGCAGGAACTTGGCTATCTCCTTGTGGCCCTTGTAGCAGGAGATCATGAGGCAGGTGTGGCCGTGGCGGTTGGCGACCTCCATGTCGGCTCTGTGCTCCACCAGATAGCGGACGATCTCCAGATGACCGTCGAAGCAGGCAGCTCGGAGCGGCGTTGAGTTAGTTAGTGTTGCATTGTTCACTGAGGCACCGTGTTTCAGTAGCGTCTTGACCACAGGGAGGTGACCGGCCGCCGAAGCCGCCCACAGCGGCGGAGCCCCCTCGATGGTCTCGCCGTCAAAGTTAACCGAACCCCCGAGTTCAACATTTGCTTTACAGTGTTCAAGGAGGTAATCTACCACCTCCAAGTGTCCGTATCTGGAGGCTATGAGCAGAGGAGTTCCTCCCTGGGTCTTCTCCTCGGCTAAAGCCTCCAGTTCCTCAGGAGTTTTGTTGCTCAGCAACTTCTGGATAAGTTTCAGCTTACCATCTCTGGCCGCGTTGAAAACCGCCGTGTTTATGTCCATTTTACAGGCTCTGTGCTGCCTCGCTGGGCTCCAACCCCATTACCACTCGTTTATGGAGAAACTGGCGAGTCTGGTTTTAAATAGCAGAGTACGGGAATCTTAGTTTGGACTCGGTTTCCAGCTCACATCTTTCTGCCATTTTGAGGGTGCTGTCAAGATGGCGTTTGTGTTGTTTGACAGGTCTATGTTTACGATTTCACTGAGGCATTGTGGGTGATGTAGTTTTGATGTGATTTCTGGTTCTAAGAACAGGAGGCGTTTAAACGATAACGAACGCCATTTCCCATGATGCATGTGGGTTTAAAGGCCTACCAGCTGATGGGTACGTTTGTTATGGTCGTTCGGCCCAACAGCTCGGACCTTCTCCGGCAGACAGAGAGCTCCAGCTGATGCCCGGTTCACAAACCAAATACACCTTCAGAGAGAGGCCTCATTTAAAAGTAAGCGGAGTCCTGTCACCATGGATACTAAAAATTGTACTTGACATTATTAACATGTATAT
>OMNN01028929.1:0-14753 GCA_900302755.1 Chromis chromis
GAGGTTGGGGGGTGGGGGGGTGGAGGCCAACTCAGATGGCTTAACTGCCAGAATATTCAAACACAATCAATAGATATGCATGGACCAGCCACACACCTTTCCCCCTCCCCAAACGCAGACTTTCAGTCCCAAATAATCAGTGTGACATCTTCTGTGGCAGCGACCACACAGAGAACTGAGCTTTACTGAGCAGAAGGAAACACGTTTTAACTTTTGCAATACAGTTTCCACCACAGAACATGCAGGGTAAAAGCCATCCTATGTTTAGGTCATTTTTTAAAGTTCGATAATCTACAGTTCTGTCCGGAGCAGAGCAAACCCCTCTGACACCGAGGACCAGGAAGAAGAAAAGCTGCTTAATTACAAAAAAATGAGTTGGAGAGTGTGATTAGGTGACGGGTGGCTGCTGGCACGCTAGAGTGACTTAAACCCTGTCAGTGAATGCAGGGAGGTCTGGATAATCTTTCCCTCCACAAAGGTGCATATAGGGCTAATCCAGGCCGCTGTGCTGAGCCGTGGATCAAGTCCTACAGGGAGTGTGGGAAGGCCAGCAGGACCGCCACTGCCTCGGCCCTCTTGGTGGCCGCAGCTTATTTATCCTAAGGTACACTGCAGCAGCAGGCCGACCCATTCTTCCAAACACCTCTGTATAATTAGAGTGTCAGCCACAGTGAGAGGGGGTAAAGATTGTGAATGTGATGCAGTTTCAGTGTAATTTGTTGAAAAATAAAAATTCACCATATATATGAACAGAACTGTGTCCAACAACAGTGTGAAATGATTCCAAAAGGTTTGGAGCTCAGCAGAAGTCTCTCAGGAATGATATGAAAGATTAAATGAGAAAGTTCTCCTTGTATAATATTTAATATCAAAATACTCAATTTGGTTCTTTAAAATAATCTATTCCATTATTTTCTGCCAAACAGAAACTAGCAGATTATTCGTACTCGGGTGCATCAGGACTGACACAGAAAACCACTAAACTTTTCAAAACACGTTTCAGATGATGTTCTTGTGTTTCATGGGGTGTCATTTTATTTTGTTTATTTTGATCTGAAAATGTGATAAATTCAAACCACTTAAATGTGAAGTGATGTGACACTCACTCCATTTCTTTTTTGGTGTTATATGTTTACATTTAAACAAGTGAATTCATGTGATAAAATCTGAAAAATGCTCTCAGACCGAGACAACAAAGTGATGGCAGTCTGAGCAAGAAAGTGTCTTCCTCTTATAAAGAACTGAAATCAGTCCGGGTTCATTTAGGAAGCAAAAAAATTGTCCTTGAAGTGCAGCTTTTCAGCAACTATTTCAATTAATAAAATCAGAGAAAGACACCGTTTTTCTAAAAATCTTTTGCCAAATTAATGACACTGTAAAAGAAAAGATAAGTATATACAGAAATGTCAGAAAATTAAATTCTTAATTTCAAGGTGGATGTTTACAAGGATATTTTAGAGAATTTAGATTTTTTTTCTCTTCACTTTAAGCCTCATAAAGTAAGTGGAATAGGCTAAATGATTGGTATATTGTAAAAATATTACTGTAGCTGATTTGTTTATTGCTGTAAGCAGACCTTTAAAATATACATTTCTAACTGTTTGTCCAGGATTCTAATTGTTAAATTACCAGATTATCATCCAGAGTGTCTAAAGATCCTGTAAAACTGTCACTTTCTAATTTCTCCAAGGGGAAACAATTAGATTTAAACACCTTACATCATATTACACTTTGTTTCCACACAACACACGGAGTCACAAATCACGTTTCGTAGAAATTTATTCAGCATTTAAGAATAGAGGATGGTCTTAAAATATGTAGAAACGTCAGTTTAAATAAACCTTTTCGTTCAGGAGAATGAGTAAACATGACACTGTCAAAAAACCATCACAGAAACAGAACATTTTACAAAAAACAAATTGGAACATTTTCACGTGACAAAACATCGGGTTCACAAGCTAAAAAAAAAAAAGGAAAAAAATTCTTACTATAAATAAAACTTGCGTTTGCGACCCGCACAGTCTTAACATTTCATTTAACCTAGTTCATGGAGGGGGAGAGAGAGAAAATAAAAACACTACGGAAAATTTTGGACACAGTCGAGACAACTGACATTCTACAAATTAAGTGTAAACTTTGATGAACCAACTTTTTCCATCCAGCTTTTCTGAAACACACCAGCCCCTTCACGAGGCCACATGCCTTTTCATAGAGAGAAAATATGGCATTCTTTAAAATATAGAAGTCCAATTCTTCTACAACTTGATTGCTTATACTTGTGATAAAAAGCCTCTTTGCAATGCAATTTACTCTGGCGGGCTCAACGTTCAGCCTCCATTTCAAATCATTTTAAAATGGAACAACTCAAAACATATTGAGATAAAATCGTTTTTGAACAAAAAAAACTGTTGAACGTTGTTTTCTTTAGCAACCAAAAAGTTCAAGTATCCGAAGTACTTTTTTTCAAAAAGTTTGAAGTCTTTTTTTTGCCTGCAGCTCTCAGATGTGGGTGAGAGGTAGCGTCCCATTGACGCCAGTCCCTGCGCTCTGATAGTGCGGATGGACGCTGTGTAACCGGCTGCTCTGCAGGGAGGAATGCTCCGCGCTGTCCCCGCCGGGAGGCAGGTACATGCTTATCATATCCCTCAGGTCCCCCAAACACGCCCTCTGAGAGTGGGACGTGATGGCCGGCGGCGGTGAGCTCGGCTCGGTCTTGCACACGGACGCCATGGAGCTCAGTCCCATGGCGCTGGTGGTCTGCTGCGTGTACGCCGGAGACATGCTGTACGTGGAAGCCGCGTTCATGTAGGTCTGCGCCGAGGACATCATCGGGTACTGGAGGCCCGCCATCTCGTACCGGTGCATCTGCTGGATCTGCGGGCTGTTCATGCTGTGATGTTGAGGGTAGGCCAGCTGGTCCTGCATCAGGGAATACGCACTGTTCGTCCAGCCGTTCATGTGCGCGTAACCATCCATGCGCTGCCCCACCGACACCGAGTTGTTGACGGCGTTGGCTCCTGGCGCCAACAGTCCCCCGGGCAAAGAGTACTTGTCTTTCTTGAGCAAGGTCTTGGTCTTCCTGCGGGGACGGTATTTATAATCCGGATGCTCCTTCATGTGCATAGCCCGTAGACGCTTGGCCTCGTCGATGAATGGCCTCTTTTCAGCGTCGGTCAGAAGTTTCCAGTCAGCGCCGAGCCGCTTGCTGATTTCAGAGTTGTGCATTTTGGGGTTTTCTTGCGCCATCTTCCTCCGCTGCCCCCGGGACCAGACCATGAAGGCGTTCATCGGCCGTTTCACCCGCTCCTGGTCGCTGGCACTGTTGTTCTTTGCGCCCGGCGCCGAGCCCGAGTTGGACTGCGGGAGCGGGGTCTTGATCTCGGTTTCCATCATGTTATACATTCAGGCGGCTTTTAGTGTTCACTCACAGGCACATAAAAAAAAGTTCACTGAACAACGCCAAGAGTCAAAGAGGTAGAAGTACTGACCAGGCTCATAAGAAGATGGAAAAAAAGTTGTGCCTCAAGAGGCAAATGTGTCTGCAGGTGTTTCTGGTTGCTCTCCGCTCAAGGCTGCTCCTTCCCTCACGGCTCTGAAACAGAAGTCTCTAAACTTCGCCAAGCTCATGTGTTAATAGGCCTAGAGATCATGTGATGTGGATTGACAGCATGACAATGAGGGGCAGGCGACCAATCAGCGCGCAGCTCCCATATCCAGCGCGTAACCAACCGGAGCGCGCACCGGCGTGTTTTGGTCAGAGGAGGAGGGAGAGGCAAAGTTTTGAAACAGCAGCGCAGCTCAGAAACCTGACGGCAGAATATTACAGATTTAAAACATTTATAAGTTAAAAAAGACGATGAAGAGGGAAAATGCAACTGATGTGTTTATATAGTTATTAGGCAGGTGTTGGCTAAACGCGTAAAACCATTTTGGAGACAAATTAAAACCAAGACTGGGTGATTTTGTAAACTTTTTTCTACGATTTTGATTCAGTTGAATTAAAAAAATAAGTTTAAATACTGTGTGGAAACATGTAAACTATAGTTGATGTAAAACTAAGAGGACTGACCTGATATTTACCACAAGTCTTAGTGTCAGTAAGGCGGATCCTAACAGGCCAAATCGGCGTGAAATGACCGCAAACACTTAAAGTAGTAATAAAAAAAGAAAAACAGGAATATTGTGATTAAATGTGACATTAGAGGATCGTTTCTTTTATTCTTCTACCTGCTGTCAAACTGTCTTCTGTTGGTTTTCTTTTAACACAGTTTCGCAAAACACACTTTGTCAATATATATATTTAAAAAACTTAATTAGTGACCCTCGACAGATTGATTACCTAGATTTTCTTTCTTTTTTTTTTACTGGCCTGAACATTTCTGAAAGAATCTTGCTCGGAAGTTTTTTTCCTGCGTTTTGAGAGTTTTGCAGTTTCTCTCGGCGCTGCGTAAAAAGGTGCACAACATACATTTAATTTGATCAACTCCGAGACACAACTTTCAGAAGGGATGAAATAATTAAATTGCTCCTGTAGTCGTCTTGTAGAATAAAAAAATATAAATGTTGTAAATAATTTAAACAGAATGAGGGAGATGATGGCACTAATCTAAACAAAATATGATATTGTGATTTTTTAAAAGACAGATAATAAAATGTGACAAATAGTCACATTTTAAAATCACATTATTTAGTTTTTCTAGAGTAAAATAAAGGCTAGCTCCTTCCAAATTAAATTAAACTGGAGGTTTCTGCAGCGTGGAGGTCCCCACAAAGCAAAACTTTAATACATCAACGACCTCTTGTGGAGGAGACGGAGTATCTCTGGAGGAAAAGTTGGAGACTGCAAACAGCTCGTCTTGTTCTTTTTGTAAAAAAAAGCTCTGCTGCTGTTTGCCGACTTGTTGTCTGCGCCGTGTTGATAGTTATTAAAATGATTAGGCTGGTGTGGCCTTCATTTGCATGCGTCTCTATACAAAAACGACTACGGCCATCGAAACCGATCACTCAACAGGGCAAAACCTCACACCTGCTAATGACTGAGAGCGAATGGCCCATCGAAAGCACGATTAACACCTCGGAGGTTAACGCCCGGGATCGTCCTGGTATGTGCATTTCAGCGTTTCACCTCCTGCAGCTTTAACATGCCTGTATATGCATGAGATGAGTAAAGCAGAGGACTCTTATTTTTGTAATGTATCATTTATACTATGGATGTGGCATAGAGCAGAAATAAACACGCACAAAAATCAAAACTGGTTCACTGACACACTGAATTATAAATCAGTGCGTCCTGATTTTATCAACTACTTATCTTTCTTTCCAAAAATGAGTGAATAATCTCAAAAGGCAAAAATAAAACCAAAGTAAAAGCCCAACTTTTATATGACAATATGGGTAGAAAAGAGTTTTTGAAGCCATTACGCAAAATATATTTCTACAAGTTACTCCAGGAGGGTTTTAACCCAAAATCACACATAAAGAAAAGGTGATAATATTTATTTCGTGCATATAGGCGCAAATAGCTCCAAGAAATATGGTGCGTTATCTCAGCCTGTAGCCCCCTCAGCCACATAGTTGTAGTAAATCAGCTGAAAAGAGACATCACTTCATGAATTTAATTTCCACGTTCAATGGGGCGTGACAAACAGCAGCAGGAGCAATAAAACTAACGTCCAATTAGTCGTCATCTAATTCTCGGGGACCAGTTATTTGTTTATCTGTGCGAATCTCAATACTGATCCGCTTGTAATCTTCTTATGGAAATTGACCGGTAGCAGGGAGAGAGAGAGAGAGAGAGAGGGAGAGAGAGAGAGAAAGGAGGTAAGAAAAAAAAGCACCAGGAGTAACATGGAGTTTGGTAATGAGGGCCTCTGTGCAGCTAATTTCCTAATTAAGGAACGCAGGACCACCAGCACAGTCTGCTCCGATTCAGACTCAACAAGCCTGACAGCCCTGAGGGGCTCTCAGGGCGCACGGCTGCAGGATCCCACCGCTGAATGTTGGGAAATATGTGGATGTCCTGATGGGAGGATGCATGCAATCACCTCAATCGTGGATAATTTAATGTTTTTTTTCCTTTAAAGAAAAAGGAGTGAATTGCGCATGTGCATGCTGCGTAAAAGCTGGATTTCCTCCCAAATTAAGGAGAAAATAATTGCTTTTTTTTTTTAAATTTCCGTTATAATAAACATGCAATAAATGAAAATGTTTTGGTTCCAGTTTACATCTATGCTAGCACGGCAGGATGTTTGTTAGAAATCAGAGAAAATAAATGTGTGGGTTTTTTTTTAGTTGGAGGATAAAAGGTTGGCCTTTGGGCCTTTGGAAAATCAAACAAACAAAAGAAATGTTAGTTATATTTGTCCAGAGCTTTAGAGGAATTAAAATCCATTCAGGTGGACTAAGTGACAACAGAGGCATTAATCCCACACGTCCGCGGCCTCTCCTCGGCTGTCAATGGAGCTTTATGGTCGCACAATTTGGATTCATGACGCACAAAACGCGCACAACTTTAATATTATACGACAAGACACTGGCGCTGCGTGTCAGCATTCAGCCTCCAACAACCAACTGATAATAGCTTGTAAATTATTGCCTTTTTTATTGCCTTTGTGTCACTATAACCCGCATTTACAATCTCATTTTTTGTTGTTTTATGTTTGTTTGTTTTTTAATTGGAAAAAAACCAACCTCAAATTGATATTTAAAAAAATAAAAAGTCGCATCTGAAATCTACAATAAACAATATTTTTACGTGTTCATTTTAAACCCCACGACCTCCTGAATCTATAACTTCTTCTTTTTTTGTTTCAGCTCAGTGACTGCGGACAAGGCCTTTGAGAAACAGTAATTAACAAAGAATGGGTTTTCAATTACAGCCACAATGGAGACTGTCTCATTAAGATTTGCATGATTTTTGGACCAGGAATGCAAATGAAGATGCAATTTACGCACGGTCTGCTGTTCCCATTGTGTGGCCTGAATGGTTGCGTCCTCCCAGTTCAACACAGGTAAAATAATATTCACGGGTCATTTAAAGGAATAAAAGTGTTGCTATTATCACCTCTTTATTACACAAAGCTGGGCTAGTTTTCCTAATGGTAATTTGACTTATTTGACCCGTGCGAGCCGCCGTTGAGAAAATATACCAGAAAAACTGACATCCAATATTTTTACTCTCATGGCATGTTTTATTTTTCATCACCTCTTTGACACTTTTTTTTTTTTTTTTGCAAACAAACTTCAGTCAGAGGTTATTAATTTATTTCAGGAATTTTTTAAGGCTTCTGCAAAATATATTTTTTTATTCTTGGATGCTGCTTTGGAAAATTATGATCTAGTCTAGCAACAGGTATTTATTATTTATGTTATTAGATCTTAGAGGCTCTAAATGGGAGAATCTTTGAAATAATAGAAATAACAACATGAGAATATTTATTGCAAAGACTTTCAAGAAGCAAACAACAAATTAATGTAACTTTTTTTTTTTTTTAAACCTAATGGAGCTTTTTATTATTATTATGTTGGCAAATAAAATACTTATTTTTGAAGTGATAGGCAGATTTGTGTCCCCTGCTCACAGACAAAAAGGAGAAGAAGTATGTGCATCAGGAAATTTAAGATAAATGTGATTTTCAGCCCTGCTCTGTATCTTCACTTATCCTTGGGTTGTTCCATCACAGAGCTGCTGCTGCAATTTCAGTCACCAACAAGAGAGAATCAAGCAGATTAATAAACTTACCACATGTTCGGACCCCAGTGACCATCTCCTCTCTGACTGTGGGCCCATCTGAGGCGGTGAAAGTTCAGTCATTAGCGTGGGAAGGGACTGTCACTCACAACCTTTAAAAGAAGCAGCAGAAGCACACATTCAGAGGACAGGTGCATCAATTTGCGGGAGAGCTTTAGTGGAGTGTTGCAAGTCTTGTCAGGAGGACTCGGGGGGCTAATGGAGAAGCCTGCATTCTTCCCTCCACTGTAGCAGAGTAATTTGTGTTTTCATTGTGTTTGTGGTGGTGTTGTGCCTGCACTCAATGGTCACCTTGCACAGCTCTGTGGAATGTAGCCGCCTTTTACTTATTGACCTCTGCTTGTAAAACAACATACAAAAAAAAAGAAGAAGCTGTTTGCCTCCTGTAGCTGCCTGTGCGGAGCGCTTCAAAACTTGAGCCTCTTTTTCTCCCCAGCAGGCCAAGCATGTCCTTCCTCATTATGTTCCTGTGTGAGCAAGGCCAAGGCTGCTGACACAGACCCAGTGTAATCTCTTTAACCCGCCACTGTCATGAGCAGACAAGGCGTGACCACCCAACACTCTGCTCCATCTCACTTAGCCAAAGGGAATAGTCTTTCACCTCATCGCCTCGCCCCTCTTTTGGGCTTGTAGCTGCTTATCATTTAGGGGATGCACATTTCAAACACATTTGATCACACACACACACTTGGGGTTAATCGCTGTTACAAGACCACTCAATAAAATCATGTGCAGCAGTGTGCAGTTAGAAATTCATATACTCACTGACCCTTGGAGTTCCCATAATTGACACAAGCATTTTTTTGGCTGTGGTTATTGGCTAATGAAGCTAAAAGCAAATGAAATTATATCGCAGCAGAGGACATCCGGGAAGGGGGGGGGGGCATTTTTAAATGAATATACAATGATCACTGGCTCCTTGATGTCATTTCTCAGACAAAGGCTCTTTACGTTTACTTAGCAGATTAGGGGGAAACATTCATATTAAAGCATTTGGTATATGATGCGTTAAATGAAAAATAAAATACTAAATTACTGTGAATTATAAGCCCCTATCCATTGAAAGCTAATTTCAATTCAGCTGAAATTAAGCAGAAAATTTCAATAAATATGGTTTTTGCTTCTGAGCCACTGGCTGAGGGTGTATTGAGCCATCTAAGCGCACAACATGACTCCTGTGTTTGCTCAGGAACAAAGTCTGCTGCCGCCTAAACTTCCTCAACTGAAGCTCAGCTCACACTTGAACCTCTAATCTGTTTCATTTATCCTCCACAGACACACATTACATCTCATTTGCTGTTTTTTTTTTAAGAATCATGAGATGCACTCTGCTGTGTACGTGCAACAAAAGAGAAGAGTTTAAATTGAGTCTCCAGATGCTTTTTCTTTTTTCTTTTTTTTTGCTCCAACATTAAAGTTAATGATAGTCTGTCAGCCCAGCAGATGCCTCCTGCTTAAAAACTGCTGCATGTGAATGGCATTATCAAGCACCTCTATATGATGATCATTTTAAGGACTGTTATTGCCTGACTAGCTAATTACAGCACTCATTATTTTCCATGTATCTGTTGAATCATTGCCATGTTCAGTTTTTTTCCAAAAACAATGGAAACTTTCTCCGTTTTTTGTTTGGGAGAAAGTGCTGAATCGCCACTTTTTGCTTTGCGCCATGCCCAAGCAAGCAGCCCTCTTTTGTTTTAGTCCATAATTGAGATCCCACTAATCTAGCCTCTTTTAAAAAATGAAACGCTCCCTTTGTCGAGCCTTCATTAGTTTAAGATAATATTGTGGGAATGCACAATTAATTTGCAGTGTGACTTTAATTAATTAAATACACCCAATTTTGTAATATGATTAATGCCACCAAGTTGTTATCTGCATTCTCCTCCAAAATGAATATGTAACAGCGATACAGCACTGAGCATTAATTGCAGAAATTGGGGGCTTTTAAGCACCAAAAAAAAAAAAAAAAAAAACTAGGTTAGGTAATTACAAGAGGTAATTTATTAAATCTTAAATAAAGAAACAAACAAGCATAAATTGATATATAAATCATGAGCACTATAATGTGTAATCTTGGCTGCGATTTGGGGGGGGAATGACAAATCTTTGTGGCATGCCAAGCACTTGATAAAGCAGATAGTGGTCATAAATTTAGTCCCAGTCAAGGTCTCATTAAAAGAGGCATAATTTAATTAAGAGTTAGGCATCGCCCTCTAAATATATTAATTACCTTGAGCATGACGAGATAAGTGCGGTGATTATTGCGTATTTCATTAGGGTACGTCTTCTGGGAGAAGAGCAAACTAAGGTGGGGAGCTGGCTGTGTTGACAAGATAATGGATGGGACGGCCTGAGATGAATTTGGTCACCTTGCCCTGGGTTGAGCTCAGAGAGGTGAGACAGAGGACAGCACAGGTCCTGGGATGTTTCAGCTTTGTTTACTGGGATTCTAATATTTACAACTTTCATGTGAATTTTTTTTTTTTTTTAAGAGATTTATTTCAAGTTTTTGCTGAGATTTCAATCACAGTTTGGTAAATTCTTGCATGGGAGGAACAAGACTAAATCACAACTGTAAAAACAAAAGGTAATTTCAATTTAGAATCAAAATTTGTGAGTGTGTGTGGCATGTTCAGTATTAAAAACTGAATTGTTGCACTATGCTGGAGCTGATCATGCAAGATGAGAAATGTATTTTTTAATTTTAAAATTAATTTTGGCCTCTTCTGAACTAAAAAGTCTACCTGAATCCCTTAACTTGTGGTTTGTTGTGTTAAATATGAGTGTTTCTTGCTGCTTTACCATCTAAATACAAAAGAATGGAAAAAAATACATGCAGGTCTTAATGTAAATGCTGAACCAAATGTCTCAGTCCATTGTGGTGTGTTCATAATGCTTTACTTTTACATTCCCGCTTATATCCACGTTTGCTTTCACTTATGCAGATTCCACCTATTTGTCCACACACATCCTACAAACACGGATCAGATGTGTGCAGAGGCGACGGCTCATCGCCCCACAGACTGATATGTCATTGAAACATACGAGATGTTTGCCGCTGCATTGGAGAGATTTCCAGCCTCGCTCCTCTCCTGGCTGACAGCAGGACAAAGAGTCGGAGCTGCTATTATCTGGAAGCAAGCTCTCGTTCTTGCTTTCATCCTCATACAAACATAGATGTACACAGAGCTCAGCATAAAGTCACTGATGCATCCCGTGTGCGTATCACACAGGACGAACCTTAAGAGCTGGAGGGAGCTTGAACATTGTTAAAATGTCGACGTGGTTGTATAGGGGTTGGTAATAAAAGAAATACATTTTTGCTGTGAGTTTTTTTCTGTGTTTTTTTTTTATTAATGCAATGGGGCAGCAGAAGTTTTATATCTTGCATTACTTTTATATTTTAAGTTACCTCTGAGTTGCCAGATTTTACTATCTGCTCTGATTTTTGATTCTGCTGTGTCTGATCAGAAAGGCGCCTGGACCAACAGGTGACAGGTAAAAATTAGTAATTTCAGGTTAATCAGACTAACAAATATAGCAAACGTGAACAGACCACAACTCACAGAACACAAAGCTCCCTACACCATCTTCCTGAACGCCCCCTCCCTCTTCTCTCCTCTCTTTGCGACTAACCTCCTCCCACTCTGGCCAGAAAATTGAGGACACTCACCAAAGCTCTCACTGGTCCCAAGGCTGCTGCTGCTGTTGCTGCTGCTTCCCAATCCCTCAGTTAGACACACCTTCAACAGCTGACTGTCAGCAGGCCCCCCGAGAGCAAGACCACGGACTCTAAGATGGCATCCACAGCCCACAGCCTCCAGCCACAGCTATTGAAACAGGAGCACCTCCACCGAGGCGGCTCCCAGTGCAGCAGAGAAATATAAAAGCGTGAGAGAGCTGGGCAGTCACTGGTATGGTAGTGCACACTGCAGCTGAGCTCTCCCTGCTCTGGGACCCATCTCATTCAGCCAAGATTGCTTCATACAAAAGTTGACAATGCACCAGTGAAAGCCATTGTTGATATTCAACATTTTTTAAATAGCTGAGCAGAATAGACAACATGGCAGGCTGCAAAACTTGGCAAGGGAAACTGACCTGGAGCTTCCCCCGTTTGAAAGGGTTGCCACGCTGGGTGAGAGGAGAGAGGGCTATTGTGTTAAAAAAGAGGGAGGGCTGGTGTGAAAGAGCTCAAAAAACAAAACATCTCCCATCCCAGGAGAGCAGAGGACAATGCTCTCCGTGCAGCAGGAAGAGGACAATCACCTTGCACAGTCACAAGCATATATGCATTACCAAGAAAGAGCAGGACAATGAAATCAATGCAATCAGATCCACTTTTAAAGCAGGATATTATATTCCTGACTTTTACACCAAACAAGCAGGCGACGCCACTCTTGAGCATGCACGTCAAACATCTCTGCCTTTACAACCAAAACCAAAAGTTCCAGCTATGATTCACCCTCTGTGCCTGGCCACCATCCAGAGGAATGTCTTGCAGAGAGCCATCTATTTCTCTAGTGTTGCACAGATGAGGACGATACTGGCGGCTGCTGGTGAGGGTGTTCTGTTTCCGTCATTGTCAAGCTGACAAGCGTGCAGATTGATATGGATATTTAAGAAGCCTTTAACCTTCCATATGTCAGAGCATCACAGTGCCGCTCGTGCCTCAGAAGCTATCAATGCATCTAATGTAGAGTGTATGTGCAGGTGTGTGTGTGTGTGTGTGTGTGTGTGTGTGTGTGTGTGTGTGTGTGTGTGTGTGTGTGTGTGTGTGTGTATGTGTGTGTGTGTGTGTGAATATATGCCTGGTAGCCTTGAGGCAGGTCCCAGTGTTGTGTTTCACGCATCCTCGTGTCTTGTGGTGGGAGCAGGAAGGGAGGGGCGGCTTAGGCCTGAGTGATTAATGTGGATTTTAAAGCCCCCCTGAAGGAAACAGCTGCGATACCTGGGACCCTACCCATCCGAAATCAAATCCATCACCAGACTATCACAACACTGTAAACTCAGATAACTAAAAAGTGCACTAAGCTAATTCATATTCTGAGTCTAAACACTGAAATACTCATTCAATTGTACTGCTGGAATAAAACTACAAGCACTGCCATTAATGCAAAGGCAATAAATGGCCACGGCACAACAATAGTTTAAAAAAAACTCAAGGGATTCAGTTTATAGTGACATAAAATACACACAAAAAAACTGCTAATCTTCACTCCCTCATTGAAAAGCCATACTCATAGCCATATTCAGACTATTAATCCTTTAATAGAATGGCTCTATATGTATCAGATGACTGGCATTGGCAAAATAATTGGCCTTTTTTCATGTATTAGGTATTGTCAGTATGAATGACAGAGTATGAACTTTCACGATCAGGAGAAAGCAGGAGTTATGTTACATTCTCTTAGGCAGACCTCCAAAACATGCCATCAGTTCAAACTTGGGTCTATCAGCAATTCTGCCAAGAGAAGAACACGAAACTGAATTTGTGCGATTGCGAGATGTTTGCTTGCATCTCACCTGGAGGTATTAAAGTTGTGACGCTGAGAGTTTTGTTCTGCAGAGTCGTCTTGATGTGTGCATGCATGTGTGTGAACGGAGAAACAGGACCCGTCCGGCCCTTTTGACTCAGCCAGGCTTGTAGTTGGAGATGTATAATTACACTGATCAGGGAAGAAATCACAGCTCTGAGAAAGAAGGCCGGGCCATCGTAATCTTATAGGTGTGTCAGACAGAGAGAGAGAGAGAGAGAGAGAGGGGCAGGGATCCAGGGAGGGAAGGAGAGCGAGGGGGGAACCTGTGGCGTCTTTACTGGAAATCCACGTCAGTGCAACCCATCACACACTATTAGCTGCCATCAAAGCTCTAATTTTACTCTAGCATTACACCCCGCTCCCTGTGTCCCCCCTCCCTCCCCTGCTGGTCTGGATGGTGCAGCCTGGTGGGAAAACGACATTCAATCCGCTGTCTGCCCCATTCAGGCCAAATTGGCAAATGACAGCTCTCCGCCTCTCAGATTGCGGGAAGTGAAAGGTACCACTGCCACCATCCGCACTGAGCTGCTGAGGGGGGGAAGGGGGAGAAGGAAGAAGGGTGAGTACAGAGAGAAAGAGTGAGAGCCGGTGAGGCCGAGGAGTGGACCGAGGCGGGTTAACAGCGGTGACGGTGCTGGACAGAGAACACAGAGAAAAGGGAGAAGAATGCCTACTCAGCAGATCAAAGGAACTTCCCTGAGACCAATGAGAAAAGTTGACCTCAGTCCCTTAATCACCCACTTTACCACCCCGACCGAGGCGAGCGGGCAGATCAGAAAGCAGCATTTGCCCTCGTGGAGGTCAACAGCAGCGAGAGAGCAGCACACAGAGTTCAATCTCATAGGACGCCTGCTGACTTGGGAACACAGACCTGTACGGGGGACAAGTCCGGCTTCTCTGGATCTCTGCAAGATGCATTCAAGCAGAAATAAACAAATTTAGCACGTACTGTACACTGTCAAATTAAGTCGAGGGACCTGTTTCCACCACTTATATAGATAAACCATCTAATTTACTGATTTAGATAAACCCTTTAAGCTGCAGGCATCATGATGAACTGGATTACGATAATAATGTTGATAAATGCATCAATGCAAAACTGTGTAAATGTGATTTAAAACTAAATCAAGATAAGTTAGTGAGATTGGCTTGATAACGTCATTCTCCTGAAGGTAAAATGTATGTATTTATTTATTTTTTTACAATTTACTGTTATTTTGCAGATGATTCCTGTTTTGTTGTATACAGATAATAATTAGTAAAATCACAAAAATGTTAATTGTAAAAAATAATGTCAAAAAAGTAAATAATGTCCCAAATCCATAAATTGTTTTACAACATTTGACTGTAACATTACTCTTTTTAATTGTATTTCAATCTGCAAAAAAAAATAAAAAATATTATTTTGCAGATATTTGTTTTATTTAGGAAAAAAATATGTATATTAAGGAATGTAGAGTAGT
>OMNN01028930.1:0-13556 GCA_900302755.1 Chromis chromis
CACTCACCTACCCCACTTTTTCCTTCTCTCTTCCTCTATCTTTCTATTCTCATTCCTATTTCTCTGAGGTCTACTAAGTCTCTGATCGTCTGTCTCTCTGTTGTTTTAAGATAAAGCCACCTTTCACTGTTTGAGATCAAAGAGTGAGTTTGCATAATGGGGAAAAAAAGCAGATGGAGAGAGTGTAGAATAAAGCAGAAAAGGAGGGGACTGTGGATTCAGTTGAATAATCTAAAATGGAATGCTGACACTTTCCCTGAACTCTTGCTTTTAAGACTCTTTTTATACACCATCCCAACCATGACCAAGTAAATCTTAGAGGCAGTTAAGGCTTTATTCATTCATTGCTTCCAGTATGTAGTATTTGAGAAAAAAAAAATACTATAGCATTTGATATCACTATTCAATATTCCGTAGCATTTTACGTATTTCTTAATGGCTGCTATAATTTTTGCTTATAGAATATTTCAATATGCTTAGAGCAGAGGAAACCTTCTGTTCAGTTACGTAAGTCCTGGCTTGAGAACTTGAAACAAATGCATACTAACATTACTGATTCATTGCTACTTTTGATAACCTGATACTGACTTATACACACGTGGACAATAAAGTGAAGTTCACTGAAATGACTAG
Organism: Chromis chromis; assembly: GCA_900302755.1. NCBI lineage: Eukaryota > Metazoa > Chordata > Actinopteri > Pomacentridae > Chromis > Chromis chromis. The sequence continues at coordinate 634 of OMNN01028930.1, forward strand.
AAACTGACAAAAGTAATGATAAATAAAAATTTACTGAAAATTAACTAGTTAAAATCAGACATTGCTTTTGAATTGTGATTCATCAGAATAATTTTAAAAAACAAAATAATGAAACCTCCCTGGACAAAAAATGATGGTACCTTTAACTTAATATTTTGTTGCACAACCTTTTGAGGCAATCACTGCAATCAAACGATTTCTGTAACTCTCAATGAGACTTCTGCACCTGTCGACAGGTATTTTGGCCCACTCCTCGTGAGCAAACTGCTCCAGCTGTCTGAGGTTTGAAGGGTGCCTTCTCCAGACTGCATGTTTCAGCTCCTTCCACAGATGTTCAATAGGATTTCGATCAGGGCTCATAGAAGGCCACTTCAGAATAGTCCAATGTTTTGTTCTTAGCCATCCTTGGGTGTTTTTAGCTTAGTGTGTTTTGGGTCATTATCCTGTTGGAGGACCCTTGACCTGCGACTGAGACCAACCAAGCTTTGTGACACCAGAGATGTCAATGTACCCTGCACAGATTCAAGACACCCTGTGCCAGATGCAGCAAAGCAGCCCCAGAACATAACCGAGCCTCCTCCATGTTTCACAGTAGGTACAGTGTTCTTTTCTTTGTCTGTGAACATAGAGCTGATGTGACTTGCCAAAAAGCTCCAGTTTTGTCTCATCTGTCCAAATGATGTTCTCCCAGAAGCTTTGTGGCTTGTCATTATGTATTTTGGCAAATTCCAGTCTCGATTTTTTATGATTTGCTTTCAACAGTGGTGTCCTCCTCGGTCGTCTTCCATTAAGTCCACTTTGGCTCAAACAGCGATGCGATCTGACACTGATGTACCTTGACCTTGGAGTTCACCTCTAATCTCTTTGGAAGTTGTCCTGGGCTCTTTGGTTACCATTTGTATTATCCATCTCCTCAATTTGTCATCAATTTTCCTCTTGCAGCCATGTCCAAGGAGGTTGGCTACAGTCCCGTGGACCTTAAACTTCTGCATAATATGTGCAACTGTAGTCACAGGAACATCAAGCTGCTTGGAGATGGTCTTATAGCCTTTAGCTTTAACATGCTTGTCAATAATTTTCTTTGTAATCTCTTGAGACAGCTCTCTCCTTAGCTTTCTGTGGTCCATGTTCAGTGTGGTACACACCATGATACCAAACAGCACAGTGACTACTTTTCATCCCTTAAATAGGCAGACTGACTGATTACAAGTTTGAAGACCGCTGTGATGCTAATTACAGGACACACCTTAGTGTTAACATGTCCCTATGGTCAGATTATTTTTAATCTTTTCTAGGGGAACCATCATTTTTGTCCAGGCCAGTTTCATTAGTTGTTTTTTAAAATGATTCTATTGAACCACAATTCAAAAGCAATGTCTGATTTTCATTAATTAATTTTAAGTAAATTTTTATTTAGTTTCAAGTTATTTCAATGACCACTGTGGGTTTTTCTTTCTTTAACGGAAGGGTACCAACAATTTCGTCCACGTGTGTAGATTATATGTGATTCTTTCCTGCTTCATGAGATGTGACCAAGTCAAATTCTAGCTGTTAGCAAATACCAGTGTTGTTTGGCTCAATGGCCCCTGCAGTTTCTGATATTATTTTCTACAACAGATGTCTCAGGGATCTCCAAAATGGCTCTCTCAGCAATATCTTAATAGAGTTTATTGCTTTGGAGAGACACTGTTGTTGCACTGGAAATTAGAGTTGATTCAATCAAAGAATGAATCAGTAAATAAACATGTTTTTATCCTACTTCAGTGCTGCCTGTCTGCAGTCCTTGGCAGGCAATTCACAGCATGGTGGTGATATGAGAATATGTGTGGTTACATGAATGCTTTGTAGTGTGGAGACTCACAGACGGCACATAACCTCAGTGCATAACAAATGGATCTGCAAAACAGGACGGGAAAGCTTTAGAATAGCCCAATCATAGTCAGTAGTCCCCTTTCAACACATATAAACAGTTTTTTTGTTGTTGTATCTTTGCTGTGATTCGTAGAATCGGACATCTTTTTGCCAGCTGAACTTTGTTAAAGGAATTTGTTGCATCTCATAACCTGTCTATAAGTCAAGTCACAGTTATTTATATAGCGCATTTAAAGCAGCAGATGTTGAGCCAGAGTTCTTATCAACAGAAAAATGACATTATTGTTATAAAACATTGCTAAGTTAATGACTACTACTGTATTATTTGAACAAGGGTGGAATGAGTATGCTTCAAATAAACTAGCTAAGATGACGACACGCTGCGATACAAAGTGTTTACACCTGTTCTGTGTAGCCACATTCAAAGGCGAGTGAAAAGAAATTCATCATAGCCTCCCCTTTGGCTGCATCACACTTTTGTCCTGTTCTTTTTCCAAAAACTCTGTCTTTTGTGTGGGTTTGTAGTCTTGACATGATGAATTGCACAAATCTGGAGAAGAGTGCAACTTTTTGTGCTCGTGTCACCTATGAGGTATTCATGGCGTTGCACATGCACAAGAAAACCAAGTGTGAATAAAGAAAAACAGCTTGAGAAAGAAGTAATAACCTGTTTTTTCTCCTTTCTCACCTGTGCACATCCGGCTAGTCACTCTGTAATGTGGCCATGACTGTCAAATTGTCTTTGAAAGTTGCAAAAGCTGTTGCAACACACTGTGAGTTCACCATTAGGAAGGGGTTTTTAGACTTTCGAAAATATGACCGTTTTTTTCTTGTACCAAGGCCAGGCATTTACTACTTTTTATCAAAACAACAGCCTGTCTCCTTAATATGCACAGATAAGGCATCTCACCTTGGGGATGCTACATTGAAATCCTTTTTATTCTGTAGCTAAATCAAATGAAGGAATTGTGACTTTAATATTTTCTGGCAAGCTTAATCAGAGGATAATGAATTATAAAGGTGCTCAAAGCAGTCAGGTGTCGCCAATAAACATATTGGACAGGAAAGGACACAGTTCACGCTGCCATGTGCAATATTTCAAAGTAGATTTCAATCTCAACTAAATTTTATGGGATTCAGGTTGTTAAAAATGTGCTTATTTAATTTGACATACCTGCAAATATATTTTCAGAGTGATTCATTGGCCAATAAAAACTATAATTCACTTTACTGAGGTAAAAAAAAAATTTGGGGTGCTGCAATGTGTTATGACTAATTTTGTTTACAGTATTGCCATACATCAATTTGACAAAGTGGACACGTTGATTTATGCATGAATGAACGTATAAATTACATACATAGCAGGGACACTTTCGCTTAGAAATATATTTAAACATTTCAGTCTGTTCAGTGTGAATTAAAAAAACAACTGGTATCCGTTAACTTTAAAACGTGGTATCAGATTAATACCTACAGTAGATAGAAGTTTGTCTTTCTCTGCCTTTGGAAGTGCTCTGAACTGTTTTTCTTAATTGTTAATGGGCTACTGTCAGGCTGCTTGCAAAGAGGAAAGTCACAAGTCTCTCAGGGCGTTGAGCGGTTGGATGATTAAGAATGCAATGTCCCGAGACGCATTTCTGTCCTTGATCGAGGCCTGTAGCTCCCATTATGAGGTCAGAAAGCAAAACATGTTAATTCACAATTTATAATGAAACACAACGTATGACTAAGCAAGTCTTCCATTTAAAGGCCCCATATTGTGCCCCTTTTAAACAAATTCATGTAAGTCTCACATGTCCCCAGAATGTGTCCTTCAATTTTTCAGCTTAAAATACTGCAAAGATGGTTCATTTCACCAAGACTGTTAACGCCTGGTTTTAGCCCTGTTCTAAACAGGCTGTTTCAGGAAGAACACTCTCTCTGCATCTGTGATTGACAGCACAAAGCAGTTGACTACACAGCAGCCAGCATAGACAAGTATCTGAGACCAAGACTTTCTGTTGCTTCTAACTTTCTTTTTGAGTGATAATTTTACAAGGAAATATAGCTAAAATCTTCGCACAGTGATTGTTTTTAACTTGAGTGTGGGTAAGTTTGTCAGACAACGTTGTGGTTATAACATCTTTTTTTTAGCGGTGCAAAACAGCAGCTTGGAAAGGGCTATGAAGTGACTGCTGGTTAACATGTAGTATTAATTGGCTGCATTTCACTCACCATTTCATTCTGTTGTCTGACAACAGAAATTTGTAGAACAGCTTTATGTAGAATTGTGCTGCATTAAAATACAGCTTATGTGAGCACTGAGAGCAGGAGAAAATAAAATAGATGCAAAGGACTGACACAGACTAAGTTTGGGTTAAACTAAAGCACAACGGGTGATATGAAAACACGAGTTTCCACCATCTCTGAATGTCCCTCAGCATCTGAGCTGTTTGCATACCATCAAAGCTAATGTAATGTTAGCCACAAATTTAGCACAATGTGCTAACTCTTATTGTTGTGGTGACATTGCCATCACAAATAAATACATGGGAATACATGAAGAGTCTTATGTTCACTCTTGCAGCCATCAGCAGAATGTTTGGTGTGTTTTTCTGGTGGCTGAGAGATTGAAGAGTTGACAGAAGCAGCTCTAGTGTATAGAAGACACTACACCAATTCATAACAATTCTGATGTCTGAAAAGCAAGTTTTTCTGTAATCTCAGTTATCTCTACTGGATTTTCTCTCTCCAAAGCCACTCTGCTTTCTGCCTGGCAGCTGCTAACAAACAGATGACGAGCTCAGCTCAGCAATCATTTATTTTCCATTCATTGGCACTAAAGCAAGAGTAATGTGCAAAGTAATACCTGTTATAGGATAGTTCGACACTAAAGTGACTCCACAGCTGAATGTCAGCTGCCCTGCGAGACTCATAGTGGCACAGACAAGAGCGGTAAAAATGAGACAGAGAAGACTGCTGCTGCTGTGAATGAAGCTTGACAGAATAAAAACAACCAACATCCAGATGCGTCATCCAAATGAGCATGAACGAGTAAAATTTCATATTTTGCACTCTGTAGTATTCTGACATCAAGACAGGTTTATGTGAAAGGAAAGGATTGCAATATGCGTGCTGTTACTGTCTTCCCACATTTCAAAACATCCCCCAATTCCCTTCCTCCCCTATTCTCATCCTCCCTCGCTTATCTCCTTTTCTTCCTCAGTCTCCACTCTCAATCTATTTTTCTCTTTCTTTCCTCGCTCTCTCGTGATCATCCTTTTGCTCTTTATTGGCTATTCCCTCAACCACAGTGGCTTAATGAGCTTCTCCCTCACTTTCTTCATTTGTCAGCGTGTCTGCCCCCCCTCCTTCCCACCTTCAATTCCCATCTCTCTACCCCATTTCTACAGGCTTTTATTTTAAAGCACTAATAACTAGGTCTGCTAGTACATTAGCAAACTACCCCATAACATTACCTCCAACAAATCTCATCTCCTGCTTTACTTATGGGGAATATGTACGATCACCAGGAATGTATTCTGCAGTTTGTTTATTCCTGCTCATTAGGGTTCTGCATGTATGCACTCAGATGTGTGTTAACGTGTTAGAATGTGTGCGAACGCATGCATGTGTGGTGTAACTCCTCACGTGTCAGCCTCATTGCTCTTGGTGGATGCCGCTGGAGCAGTTTACGACTCCGGTGGGACAAGGTGTTGGAGAGGGTTGAGGCAGGTGGGGAAAAGGGTAGAGGGGGGGATGGTGTACCCTGGTGGTGGAGACAGTCCCCAGGCCTGCTATCAGTGAGGCAGAGTTATAGGCTGTGTGTAGATGCCGGAGACACTTAGAGCCGGAGCCCTGGGGGCCGCACATCACTGCAGCGGGTGTCTCTGGATGTCGTCATCCTCTGCAGTGGTGCAAAAATGACATTCCTCTCTGTATGCATGTGCGCTTGACAACATGTAGTGCAGCTTCTTTGTCAGCCTGAAACGCAATATGACATGAGTGTGTTTTTATCTGCATAATTGTGCATATTGGAGTGTCAATCTGCAAGGAAATCCCTGCAGAATATTGTAGCAGCTGATCTTAATTTTAATTTGTCAGATGCACCATCTATACTTATGCTGCAACAGAACCAACCATAATCAAGCATTGTTGCACCAAATGACGTTTCATTTTCTGCCGCATTCAGATCATTATTAATGAAAAATAAAGACCAACACAGCTGCTAAAAAATGCAGTATTCTTTCATTTATGATGTAGTGTACAAATGATACAGCGCTTTCTTTTCTGACAAATAACACCTCATTACTTGAAGAAGGTGAGGATAGCTTTAACACCCAGAACTGTGGTCTTGATTAATAACTACACCATCCTGTCTTCCATCTTGATAAAAATACTGCCAAAGGCAACAGCTCATCAGGTAGACATTTCTGTTATAGGGAGTCGACTTGTGTAAGTGGCAATTCCATTTCGAGTGAATGCATCTTAAAAATCGGGCCTAAGTTCTGCCTTGTGTGTATACCAATTAACGGTTACTGCAATGTACTGTACTTGACTTTTAGCATCTGATTTTCTTTGACTAAAAAATTAAATTATTTTAATAGGTTGTCTATTGCTTAGCGTATTGCTTTATAACGTATATAGCCTATTCAAGGCCACACAATAGAGCAGTAGTGACATTAAGTGATGACTAGCTTATCTAAGCTTTTTCATTAATATAATTTCGCTGTTGGACTTATCATAATTTAATGCTGCAGCTGAAACATGTGGTGCGAACCGTTTTATCACAGACATTCAGATTGAAGGAAAAACCATTATAAAGTGTCTTAGTAAGGTGTTGACATTGATTCTCTGGAACTCTACCAAAAGGATGAACACCATTTTTACAAAAGACATTCTCTCATTTGGTATTTTGATGATAATGGTGGTAGTAGTGTTTAATGCATCTGTCCAAAATGTCCACTCCCATCAGGATTGAAATGTAAACCCAAACCATGCCAGCAAAATGCTCCTCACAGCAAAGCAGAGCCACTGGGTATGGATCAAGAGTTTTCCCTTTAATTTGTCACTTGTCTGAAAGTTATAGCTTAAGTTCCATCGTCTGTTTGAACTTTACTGCATTTTAACTAGCGATGTTAATATATTTGAAAAATATATGAAAATATATTAACTGATAAGGCAAACGATGGAGGACATGCATTTCAACTGACAGATTTGCTATAGTTGCTCCACCAACTACTATTCAATGAGATGGAGTTACAGGTGTGTTCGCTGTCTGCAGACAAATGTTATAGAAAACGAGTGCACCTCCCTGTTTTCTAGCTCCAACCATGTGAGTCGTGTTGATGAACTGATAAAGCATAAAGTGGTAAAAATGGTGTCTGTCAGCTGTCTTTTAGCTAGCTAGCTTATATAGCTACCTAAGGCTCATGCTAAACTGTGATTTTCTTTGAATTGCTTTGAATTTTGTCCAACCATTTGTTGAACAGCATTTTTAAATAAAGTCATAATTTTCTGCAATTTAAGCAATACTTCAAGTAACCTGGTGTTTACGTCCTGTGTTCTTTAAATTCCTAATATAACCAAACAGAGTTTGTGGCAAACATTAAGTGTCCAGTGGTTAAAAATGGTTTTATTCGCATATGGAAAAGGTCCACTGGTCCAAGGTCCAAGTCCTCTGTGCTTCATTGATTTCAAAGATGAATCGACTACTGATTGTTTACATGTCTGACTGCTGGGTAAGGAGATTGTATCCCTATTTAAGTTTATGCATAGCTGAAACAACAGGTTCCATCTTGTTTTCAATTTTCATCTTTGACTACTTATGAAACATGACAGGCTAACATTGACTGGGTCACAGAGATATCGTACAAGAAGAATCTAAAACCGGCTAAAATGTGAAACATCAGTGCCTTCCAATTACTCAGACATTTGGCTTTGGCAACACATAGCGTCTCCACTTCAAGGCAAAACCAATGACCTCCTCTGTGGCGCCATCAGTTACCAAGAAGTATATGAGAGGAGGCAGTGCCAGATCTGATTAGAGCACCTTTTAACTGTTCACCTTTTGGATTTGATAAGCTCACTTTTATGTTTATCCAGTTCCTCACCTATAGATAAAAAGATCTATTATTTACTTGACACCAGTTTTAACAAGGGAGCCCATTTGGGTTTAACAGCCTCTTACAAGGGATCAGATGGATGGGGTGGAGTGTCATTGATGGTAATCAGAGCTCTCCAGCAGCTTCCTGTGGCTCGAAAAGGAGGTGTGAGATTTGATGACAGGGCTTAATCACCTTCCTCTCTGACTCAGAGAGGTTTTGGGTTTTAGCTTCTCATTGAACCCTGCAGTTAAATGGTCTAGAATGTTCTCTCTCGTTCTTTCTCGTCCCTCCTTCACAATCATTTCCCTCTGTACCAATTTGAGCAGATTGTGTTCTGGTCTTTTAAACAAATGTCTGTTCGGCAAAGCGAGCCAAAGGTCGCCGGGATTGTATGGCGATCAGGGATGCTAATGGAACAGATTGTGACTACAGTTGTATGTAAAGTAAGTAAAGTAAGTAAAGACACAGTGACATACACACCAAAGAGTGAAGAGACAATGACACAATCAGATGAAGATGGAGACAAATTGTGCTTTATGAAGGCCAGGGGGCTAAGAGTGTCTGACAGGAAAAATCAAAGACTCCAGTTCTTCCTAGTTCACACTGCTTGTAGACTGACTCAGGATTCCTATGGGAGAAGCTTGCTGCTGAGTGTCAGAGGAAAAAGCCATTTCCTTTCAACACATGAGTGGGCGGTAAGTACGAGTGTGCGCCTGTATACGTGATATTGTGCGTATAGCTTTTGTAGTGGCACTGCAGTGTGATTTTTGACAGTAATGATGTGGGGCCTTCACAAATTGACAGACGGTGAAGCACAGAATGAGAACAAGAATGAGAAACAAGGCACAAAGAAAATGAGACTGAGAGAGCCTGGGAGAAAAATTTTGTCCCACAGTCGAGCAACATTGGACAATAGACTGTGGATCTGGAGACTGCCTTTGTCGCTCTGTCATCCTTTTTACCTTTTCTCTCTGGCTCCCTTTTTCCTCTTGTCAGTGTATCTTCCTTTCCACTATTCCTATCCATTCCATCTCTCAATCCAGGGTCGCAGGCTGATGTTGTTTAACACAGCAGGCGAGACAGGGTCATGCTCACTGAGAAAATGGCGTTGCTTACCTTTAACCTCAACCTGCAGACAATCCACCGTCCATACAATTACACATGAGATACACAGCCATCTTTTCTTTCCCTTGCATTCTACAGGTTTTGAAATACACCCATTAATCCGTGTAATCTGTTAGGAAAACATTCCATTTTCTCTCCTTCCTGGGAAGAGTCTAGAAGGTGCCGCACTGACACTTCCATTGTAGTCAAGGTGGTACGGTTTAATGGGGAATTTTGCACAATGGCGCCATTGACTTGACTGAGATTAATAGGAGAGCCAGAGAAGGCGATAGAGTGACTTTACCATAACAATGGCTGCTATCCATCAGCAACGCAGCCCAATTGCATGTTTGTATGAAATAATCCATTACAGGCAACAAAGGGACAGCCACAGGCCGCTCTCATCCCTGAGCATATCCCTGGGGATCTAAATACTTCCCCTTCTGCGCAGACAAGGACGATTGTACACCCCCGATGTGCTCCGCCGCCTCGTCTCAGGCAGGTTACAGCACTGCATCGGTTGTAACATCCACAGGGGTAATGGATTAGCTTGTCGAAACACACTATCAGGCTTGTCTGTGTACATAAAATGTGCATGTATGACCTCTTATGATCATACTTTAGTATTACGATGAAAAATAGCAACCTTCTACCACTGGGATGAAACTAAATTGCTCCATTTCAGGCATCTTTTTTTGTTGTATCTTCCACCATCAGCAAGATGCAGCAGCCAGGCTAAATAAACGTGTGTGACAACAAGAATTGGGGGATTTTAAGGTACACCAATATTTCCTGGAGGATTATGATGTAGGATTATCCACCCATGGACTGGTTTGGGCAGTAATGGTTTATGCACAATGTAACAAGATTAGAAAAATTTGATTAACAAAATAGTGGTAATATAATCTGATACAGTATCGAAACCATAAAAAATAGGATGGTAGGATCCTCCCTACAGGCAGAGATTATACTGTATGCTGAATCCTGAAATACTAATGGCAAATTACAAACTATAGCTTTTCAGTCTGATCTGATACGATGAAGAGAAAATAAAACTTCACTAAATTCAATTTTATTACTTTTTTTTGAGTGGGCAAATTTGTTGGAATACATTTCATATGACAAAAACCTTGCCAGTGCTTCAAGTAGTTGCCAGTTTGTTTACACTGGAGAAGAAGCTTACAGGCCAGAAGCCGTGTGTGTTTACTGGGTTCGGGGGTTGTCTTTTGGAGATGGTTTCTGTCTGTGAGGTTCATAGGCTTTGGAGAGCTCTTAATGACTGCTGATCGCGTTAGGCATGGCGTCAGGAGAGAAAGATGCTTCCGTTGCTATATTCTCACATCCAAACCTACATGCACAAGCAGATACAAAAATATACCAGCAAGACATGCACATGTATTTAAGCAAACATTGACACTCTATCTGTTCACATCTCTAGTAACCGTCAGTCAAAGCAAAACAAAACTCTTCTCCATCCTTGTGACCGCCAAATAATTATTTTTTTGCTTCTTTTTATGTGTGTGTATGTCTCTAAAAGGGGAATACTGAAACTTTTATATCCCTACAAAGCCCCCCTATCCCTTTTCCCTTGGTCCTTTCTCCTCATATCTCTTACCAACCTCCTTCTTCAAACAGCTTTTATCTCCCATACTGTCGATCTCTATCTGTGTTCACTTTTGCTTCATCTCCCTCCTCGTTCGTCTTTCTCGCGCTCTTGCCTTTTCCTCTCCACCCTCTTTCCCTTCTCCCCGTCTCCGTCTCCCTCTCTCATTATCAGGCTGCCTCTCTAATCTTACTGTATTTCCAATTGTTGCTGTAATTTCACAAATACGAGAAGGGGAGAAAAACACTCAAGCACCCGAACCTCTGGGGCTTTCTCCCAGTTGATGTTGGAGCTTCAGAATGCATCTGTTTCACTAAGCGCCGGTGCCCAAAGTAATTAAAATGTTGGTGGAACAAGTGAAGTCCTTGAACCTCCGCCCCTCTCAATCCTTTTCTCTCCCTGTTGCCATGGTGCTCCAGGCAACCAGTACAACGTGCGGTAAGCCACCCGCCACTGCGTTCCATTACACAATGTGAGATGTCGCTTTGCGCTCCCTCGGCTTCACTCTCCCACCTCCCTCTATTGGTCTTGTGAAAGTGTGTCATAATTTTCTCTCAGTAGCTCCCACCTCCCTGACCTCAAACCTGGCAGCAGAACTTGTGCTTATTTAAGACCTCATTCTGAAGACCAACATTGTCTTAACCTTATCATGGCCAAAAGGTTACGTATCTCTTCCTTATATGAATGTATGTGTGTGTGTGTGTTTGTGCTTAGGATTGCAGTCCACTTAAATGTAGACAAATAAACCAGACTGCATTTTTTATTTTATAGACCAGACTGGTCTGCCACACCCCTGTCATGGCAGAGGTTCTTTGAGACATCTGACCTTATCTTACGTTTCAGGTAGGAACGTCTATGCTTCGGCACTCTTTGCAATAAATGCAGTCTGTAATGCTAGCTGTTTTGTCATATCTTAGTGTTTACCAATGGTGGAGAATTTACTTGTGGTGGTGGGTGGCATACTCATGCAGTTTTATAGTGGGAGAGTGTAAAGCATGTTGTCTTCTGAAGCGACAGTTTTCAGAACGTCCCCTAAATGCATCACATCACTCGGTCAATGCTACTAGGTAGATGGACACAGAAGCCTGTAGTCCCCACTTGGGCGGGTGTTTGACCCAAAATTAGTTTGAAAGGAATAAAATAAGGCATTCTAATGTCTAAGTACCTCAGTTGAAACCGAGGGATTTTATCTACCTGGATGAGCCACCACGAGACACACAGACAGACCTGCACCGGTGCGACCAATAAAAACATTTAGTCACTCTTGACAGATTTGTCAAATATGACCAAAATGGTTGCATTCTGGAGCCCTCTATATATGTAGCCAGGAATAGATGCCAAAACTAAGTATTAAACAGTCTCAGGGGCTAAATTAATAAAGACTGGAAGATCAGTAAGCTTTGACGGCATCGGTTCGCGCCATGGGTACTGGAGAGATTATTTCGATTTCCTATTTGTTATTGACACATAAATGTCATCTTGCACAATTCATCTGAACAACTCTGTTTCTAATTCATCCACGATGCATTTTTGCTTTTTCCCAACCAGAACAGAGGTCCCTCTGTCCGAGCCCGTTTGCAACACATGCTACAGCACAATGCAGCACAATTAGAGATCCTGCTCTTAGTTAGGATGGTGGAGAGAGTGTTCAAAAGTGTAGTTACTTTTGCCCAAGTCCAACAAATCTTTTGCATGTAAGAGTGGAAACAGGATCAATCTGTAGGAAACGTATAGCAAAAGTTAATTACATAGAGCCCTCGCATGGGGGGACTAAACTATATGGTCAATGTACAGTATATATGGCCAGGCTCCTATTTACATAGCTGAATTAATCAAGCCCTATAGCTCAGCTCGAAGCCTGAGGTCATCTGAGCAGAATCTGCTGATGGTTCCTCGAACTTGTTTTAAAACTCGGGGAGACCGATCATTTAAAGCCACTACGCCCCGCCTTTGGAACGAACTCCCATTAGACCTGCGCTCTCTGGACTCAGTGGATGCTTTCAAAAAACATCTAAAAACATATTTGTTTCTAAAAGCTTTCTAGTCCAATCTGACCCAGCGTTATGTTTGTTTGTTCTTTGGCTGTGATGGACATCCTCTGCGCATACACATTTGTAAAATCTTTGTATTTTTCATATGACCTTTACATTCAATTACACTTATATACATTTTCATATATAGTGTATATTATTTCTATTATTTGCTCTTGTTTTTTATCTGTTGTTTTGTTTTTTGTTTTTCTTGCTGCTGTAAAGCAC
>OMNN01028932.1:0-11444 GCA_900302755.1 Chromis chromis
TTTACCTGAGTACTCTACTCCCACTATTTGCACTATTTTATATTTTTATACAGTCCTGCAACACTTGAACACTTTATTATATGTATATAGTACTTGTTTGAATTCTTTTTATTTCTTAAGAGTATTTTTTATCTATTTTTATTCTTATTTGCATAGCTGCTAATTGTCGTGTTCTTCCACACAAATCTCGTTGTACTTCTGCACAATGACAATAAAGTCTCTTTATCTTTATCTTTAATCAACAATTTTTGAAAAATATATTTGGCAATGTGTTACAAACATAAATTGCTGTTCAGAAAAGGTAAAATCTAGCTCAGTTCCAACAAGCAGTCCCCATAGTTGGGTATAGTTTATAGTCCAAACTGTCAGCTGATAGCAGGAGCAGTGTGTAAATATTGTATAATAGGTCATGTAGGTCAGTATACCTTTTTCATTTTGTACAGTATTCTCCTGTTTTATTACACAGAGATTGAAAAAAAAAGTGTTTTTGTTTGTAATATTGGCTTAAATTCACTCCAACACAAGCAGCAAATAATTTGATCAGAGTACACCCTAAAATGGAGAGGCCATATTTTAGGTCTGGGCTGGAGAGGACAGGGCTCATGTGGATCCACGTGGTTTCTCTCTTGAGGAATCCAGCAAAGAAGGAAGCTGACCAAAGCGCACCGTGAACACATTTGCTTTTAATTATAATAAAACCGTGTTACATGTGAAATGTGTGAGATTGTGTCTTTCTGCCTCTGCTTATACGTTGAAAAGGAGGATTTAAAGGTTGACATCTCAATACAAGTGGGACACCCTCCTGTCTGACGGCCAGGTGTGACTCCTTTTCCTCAGATTTGACTGAGAAGCAGGCTGGATCAGTTTGAGCAGCAGGAGAAGGAGAAGGAGAAGGGGAGGCACCAAGCCAGTGAGAGAGTGGTGACCTTCTGTCACATAGCTGAGGCCCGATAATCTCACATCAAAGTCTGAGCACTGCAGAGACTTGACTGCAATGGGCCCTCGCTCCCTGAGTCAGTATAAAAGAAACGTCTTCAATCAGAAGACGTACGGCTTCCTTTTCAGATGAAACGCTTGAAATGGAGCTGGTACACTGATCCAGTTGAGACGTGGCTGAGTAAGCTCATTACGACTACCTGTGGAGTTAGAGGGAATAATACATTCACCCAGATGCACCCAGGTTTACAAAGCCCTTATCCTCATGTTACAGAAAATGCTTTGTGCAATCACTCACTTCCTTTGTGTGTTTTGACTGATGTTTTATAAAAATTACCACTGTGATCCAAACAAATAAACTTGCAGGCTGGTGTGTTTTGTTCATAAAGAGAAGGAAAACGGGGTTTGGTTGCTTTAACAAATTAAAAATCTTTGGAAGATTGGAAGGAAGTATTTAGATCACTGACTTAAGTGAAACACTATATAACGCTCCATTACAAAAACATAAAAGTCTCACATTTAGAGTATTTTAGACAGACAGTCTGCATCGAAGCCGTTCTTTAATAGTGTAGTTTTTGTTGGTGGTGCTAATTAAACTGGGTATAAGGTTTGGTAGTTAAATCGTATTTTGTGAACTGACAACTAAGGACAACTAGTAAAAGCACTGTCCATTGAAGGTGTGATTAGGTAGGCACAAAAATGTATTATAAAATGAAAATAATTGAATTCAGTATCTCAGAATTGTGCGAGTGTGAATGTACTGCTTGTCATAGAGTTAATGGCCTGTTCATGATACTGAATGGAGATCACAGAGAAGGCTCACTCATATTCTGAGTGTATCAGACTACACCAAATGTATTAAATTGACATCAGTAATTAATTTTCAATAAATATTTTTTATATGTTAAGCTGAATAAGTAAGATATGATAAGATAATGGTAATGTTATTGATTTTGCATTTACAACACTAATAGCAATGGTTAAAATGTGAAACTCATACAATCGAACCCCGATTAATCAATTAGCATCTTGTGCATTTTACAATTGAAACAGAGCTGTAGCCATTGGGACAGGCTCGCTGTCACTCGAGAAAACCACCAGAAAATGCTTTAATTGTATTTGCAGCTCGGAGGCTGCCCCGCCTCTCGCCTGCACTGATTGGCTCCTTTCAAGAGTGCTTAAATTTCCCGCTCTCCGATTGGCCGAGAGAGCTTTCTGTTTTGGTTGCCTGCCAGCAGCCGTCTGGAAGGGGAGGGGAGCCGTCTGCCTTCCGCTTCTGGGCTGGATTGACACACAATGAGGAGCAGAGGCTGGGGAGACGCTCCACAAACGCCGCTGTAAATAAATACAACAATCACTGAGGCCAGAGAAACATGGAGAACCAGGTACAGTGGCTTTTGTGTCTCCTTACGGAATATGAACTTTTCACGGTGAAAATGGCAGCAGGCTGCGCGCTGGCAGGGCAGGAATGAATCCTCTGTTCTGCTAGCCAGAAGAAAAAAATGCTCCTGCTGCTAATGAACTCGTAGTTGTTTGGCTCTGGAGCTATGCTAGCTGGGCACTCATACATCGGTATTTACCGCTAGCTAGCCTCAGTCTACCACACCATTCAGCACCGCTGCATAGCTCTAGCCACAACCAGGCACACAAAGAGATCTATACCTGCTGTTTATTCAGCTCTGCCGCCTTTAAACTGCACATGCACATTTTTAAACATGCCGAAGACCAATTTAAGTCGCGGTTTTGTGGAGCTAAGCTAAGCTAATCTACCTATCAGGAGAGTGTCGGCCGTTGGCTAAAGGCTAAGGAGCCGCTACAAGGCGCCGGGGAAAAGATTTGTCCTCTCCAGGTTGGGCTGGAGAGGCGGGGTGTTGTCTCCACTGCCAGCGGCCTGAAACCTTAACATTCAGAGCAAAAAACAGCAATCTGCATATAACTTCTGTAAAATCTTTGCATTATTCGCCAACAGTTGGTTAATGTTTAATGCTCCCCACATTCATGGCTGCAGACTAAAATGCATGTAGCATGGTGGAAAAGCTGACAGATTCCCTGTGTGGTAAATGTTGAACTTGAATCCAGTTCTGATGACCACCCTTGCATTGGCTGAGCATTATACAGTAGAAAAATCCAGAATGAGAAACATAATTTAAAGGACTGGTCTGTAAACCTTTAATCTTGCAAGATCGTGTACTTGCATTTAATACTATTGCATGTGTGTATTTGCACAGTTAAGATTTATGTAATCATAAAAAGGTACATAATTTATTTTGCAGAAAACAGAAAAGTGGGCAAACCTAATTACATATCTGCTAACTGTGAAGAACATTCTACTTCAGAATGGGTTGCTCTCTAAATGCCTGAGGTTATTCAGGACTATATTTCAGATGGTTAGGCCACACACACCCAGGGAGAGTGGCTCCGCCACTTTCTTGGAACTAGTCTCCATTCAGCTCTGGCCTCTTTGAAGTTTTAACTACATCTGTGAAAGTGCATCCAGAGGAAGTCTTCTGCTACAAGTTAAAGCCATAATATAGTTTTACATCTTTGATGCATGTTACCTTTGTTACATGTCAGAGATTTGCATTACATTTTTAACCTTTACTACACAAATACTATATGCACAGTTGCACATAGCTAAAGTAATGCAGTCCAGTTCTCCCTAAATGGCAGTTATATGGTTTACTTTGTGTTGTTGTCATTTTGAAGGCTGGTTGTGGTCCTATTGAATCATATTGATTTGTACTAGTATGTGCTCCTAATATTATATATGGACTCACTGATGCAAACAAACATTATAATGTGATGTTGCAGGGTTATTGGATTGGACAGCAGTAGTTTTAAACAGATCTATCAGACCCAGACAAGAATCAAGTTTAGTTTGTAAATGCTTTATTTGAAACTAATGAATTGCATCATTACAGCATCATGACACAGCTGGATAGCCGCTTGATTAGTCACGCTGCTTTATACATGTACAGTAAAGTAAAGTAGGGTCACGGCTTTGTGTTCAAGTACTGAGAGCTTTTCTGTTTTCTTATTACATTCAGAGCTGTGTGTATGAACACTGCAGAAGGGATGACGGGATGAGTGGTCATGCAGCTTTTCATAATCTCTGCACACTCATTCACACACCCTATTTCCAATAGTCACTTGTTTTCTTTGGGTGCTGCAGATAGACTGTTTGTGACTCCCCCGTGGCTCCCTGGGATTGACCACTTTCCAATACAAGTAACTGTTTCACCTCTATTCGTGCCGTCCTGCAGATAGTTAGGCTGTGTACAATGAAAGATTTAGCAGCGTCAAAACACAACTGCTGTCAAATTGCTTGTTCGTGTGTGTCCTCTCTTAGGGAAACTTTATGACTTTTTAAAAAATCGTTTATTAGCTGGAAGAGATTAACATGGTCATGAGGGGTGTTATTTACACGGCAGCTGGGAGTTCATTGTTTTCATGGGAGCCAGTGTGTCTGCCAAAATTTGTATTTCCCCTCAATTGAAGCGCTGTGTGAGAAAGAGAGAGAGAGAGAGAGGGGACATGCATGCATCATTTCAATATTAGCAGCTTTGTGTTGTTTGTTTTTTTTAACCCATGCTTTGCCTTTGATAGAAGTTAGCTAAATAAATATGCGTCGCCACATGTCTGTCTGTCCATCTTCTTTTTGGATGATTGAGAAACTTAACTGTTGTTTTCTTTTAGTTGTGTCCCCCCCTGTGTTTTCAGGCAGTTTGTCACAGCTCAATAATTTTCCATCTTCCATCACCATTGTTATTTTCACTTCACGTCTTTATTTCCCACCTCTGTGTTGTTGATACTGTCAGATTATTGGTAGACATTACAGTCAGTTTTGTTCGACATATGGTTCTGAACGTCCTACTTTGTTCCATGTTTTCACAGACAGGTTGACTCAGTTCACTTTACGACTCTCGCAGTTAAATATTCTGTAGCTGTCTGTGTTTTCCCAAGTGGAAAGGATTAGTCAGCTAATACTTTTAGTCAACTGAAAGAAAATTGATCTGCAACTGTAGTCATTTTCATAGGGGAAAGGCCAAACATTTGCTCTTTCCAGCTTCTCAAATATAAGAATTGAATGTTTTCTCTGTTTCGTTGTGATTGTAGATGTATTATTCTTGGATTTTGAAGTGACTGAAGAAGCTATCTGAACATGTCCCCTTGGAGTTTAGGAAAGTTAGACAGTAATTGTTCATAAATTAAATGATTAATCACTGAATTAAGAGAACTATCTTCAGATTAGTTGATATCAAATGTCAACTGCAGCCCTAAGTTAAGAAAATGTGTATTAATGTTCATCATTTAGGACATTTTGACTGCAAAATGCCAAACACTGGCTTTGAACAGTGTGTAATTTGAGAAAGTGCTTCTTCCTGCTTCTTAATTTTGTTGTAAATTTGTGTATGGGATTGTTAGTCAGACTTTTTTTTTTTTTTGCTATTTAACAGCTTCTTTGATATTGAAAACCATCATTAATTGCAGCCCTAGTATTTTCCCTGCAGAAGCGACTGATAATTATTTGTTATTGCTGATGAATCGATTTTCTTAACTGATTAATCATCTGGTGTATAAACTGTCAATCTTGATCCCAAGGTAATGTCTTCACATGTCTTGTTTTGTCCAACCAACAGTCCAGAACCTAAATGGGCTCAGTTTACTGTCACATGCATTTAAATAAAGCAGCAAATTCTCAAAACAGAGAGGCCGGATAGTTGATTTTGTCAGTATGTCAATATGAGGTATTGTTACTTGAAAAATAGCTTCAGCAATCATTCAGTCGTCAGAACAGTTGCTCATTAATTTTCTGACAGTCAGCTAATTGTCTGAGCTCTAATTTCTCGGCCTTACATCGCCTCTTGGGCTCTTGTTTTGGGAGGTATTTCATGTAGGACCAAAATAATCAATTAATCTGTCCGAATTAATAATTCAGTCTTTCTGTTGTTATGAATAGTAAGGAAAAAGCCATTTACAGTTTCTCCAAGCCTGCCAATTCTGTTTGCAGGTTTTGTCTGACAGTCATTCAAAAACCTAAAGATATTCAGTTTACTATCATGTGTGACAAAGAAATCAGCAAATCCTCACATTTTAGGGACAAACAAACCGACTGATCAATTAATTTGCTGTTATTTTCTTTTTCAATTGACCAATGAATTATTTGAGCAATGGTTGTGGATGATTCCAGCTTTGTATTTTCATGCTTTGGGTTTATTGTTTCCTTTTCATGTCTGGCGCAGGATCGCTGTCTTCCTCTTTGGCTCGTTGTCATCCTGATTTTTATGTTTTACTTATCACATTCCTGATTTTGCGGACTCCTCAGCGGGAGTGGGTGCTGCTGATTGGAGGGACTCCACGGCTGCTCGCTGTGGGTGTGGTGGAGTCTGGAGTTTAAGGGCATTACTGCCACAGAATGGCCGGGCGGAGTGCCAGGCAGGGAGGTGTGTGTGTGTGTGTGTCTGTGTGTCTGTGTGTGAGAGTGAGCTGGAGAGTGCCAGACCAGCTCATCTCAATCCTGTCCCCTCTAATCCCCCCACTCAGTCCCAGCTCACGAGCTGCTCAGTGCGGGGGCCAAATCCCCACATTCTTCAGTCCCCCCCCCTGGACATAAAGTGCCTTTCTGTCCCCCCACCGGTCCTCACCACCACCCCCCACCCTTCGTTCCTTTCTGCACTCGATCTCCATAACCTCTTCACTTGGCCTCTTCTGTGGGCCAGCCACCACCAGCACAGTGTCATGCGTGGCCCGCCGCTGTCATTGTTCTTGGCAGACAGAGGTAGGCCAACAACGTGGCCCTCTTCTGGACAAACCCTTTGAGATCCGTCGGCTCGGGCAGCTAATCACTCCCATTCCACTGGGAGTGTCTCGACACCAGTCCAGCTTTGTGTTTCTCCAGGCCTTCTCCTCTTGAGTATCAAGTCCTCACACTCAAAGTAGAGATTCAGAGGTTTTGTTCAAGGTGGAATCAGGAACCAATGAATAATGGCCCCTTGGATTAATCTCACCACTGGCTTTGCTTATGTTTATTTCATAAGCAGTTTGCAAGGTGTCTTTGCTGCTGTAATTCATCACTGCCACAGACCAGGATGAAGTCAGTAGCACGGGGCTCTGACTTACAATCATTTTCATTATTGATCAGTCTGATTGATCGATTACTCCATTTATCATTCATTCTATAAAATGACAGAACAGTGTAAAGTGAGCAGTTTTCTGAAGGCCACGGTGACGTCTCCGGGCGTCTTGTTTTGTCCAGAATCTGAAGATCTACAGTTTGTGGTGATATAAACAGAAAAATAGCAAAAGCTCACATTGAACGGGCGGCTGTGGCTCAGGTGGTAGAGCGGGCTGTACACTGATCGTAAGGTTGGCGGTTCGAGCCCGTCCACATGCCGAAGTGTCCTTGGGCAAGACACTGAACCCCAAATGACTCCCAATGGCAGGCAGGCACCTTGCATGGAAGTTCTGTCGCCATTAGTGTGTGAATGGGTTAATGGGAAATGTCGTAAAGCGCTTTGAGAACCACTAAGGTAGAAATGTGCTTTATAAGTGCAGACCATTTAGCATTTAAAGAAGCTGGGAAGGATAACATTTTACCTGTTTTTGGGTAAACACATAACTTAAACAATTGATCACTTATCAAAATAGTTACAGACTGATGCATTGGTTTCATTTGCTCAAGTGTTTCAACTCTGTGTGTTCTCAAAGTAAATGTACACTAAGTGTTAAATGTTTTTGCTTCTGCTGTCCCCTTTCAGTGCACAGTGCAGGTGAAACTGGAGTTGGGCCACAGAGCTCAGCTGAGGAAGAAAGTGACATCAGAAGGCTTCACCCACGACTGGATGGTGTTCGTCCGAGGGCCAGAGACGGGCGACATCCAGCACTTTGTAGAGAAGGTCGTCTTCCGCCTGCACGAGAGCTTCCCCAAACCCAAGAGAGGTAAGACCGAGTGACAACATGTGGACATGAACATAACCACGCACAACCAAATTTGGTATGTTGCTCTGCATAAAAGACAATGAGTAAGAAATACGGCACGAGGTGTTCAAAACTCAGAGGGATGGAAGAAAATGCACATAAGAGAAACGGTTGACTAAAAACTTTAAGGTAGGAAATGTTTTGTTTGGGTTTTTTTGCTGCTTTTTAGGATTCATATAGAGAAATTAGTCTGTTTTTTTTTTTTTTAGATTAAGTTGTTTATAAGAGGTCAAAGTGAGGTTAGCTAATACAGACATCACCTCCATAAGTAATGCACAAGCATAATGGCCCTATAACAAGTCAGTTTTCTCTTTACATCTCTGACTCTTTTATAATTTGAACCATCAACATTTAATCTTGTGAATACCTCAACATGTCTATGATAACTGAGACTCTTAGGTAATTTATTAGATTGTCACTGCTTTGATTTTTTTTGTTAAAATCAAGTCAGATATCCTGACACTCTTGACAGATTTTGTCTATATATAAGCTTCTGTTTTGTGAGTAAAATGGTCATTAATATGTTGTTCATCATATTTATGGTAATATAGAAAAGTTTACTAAAGCTGTAACTTTCAACTATATTTTTTTCTAAACTCGTGTAGTGAGAGATTTGCTTGTTTGTCACGAATGAAGACTACAAATTTGTCTACCCCATTAACTCCATGTTTATTTTACTATGAGAAGTATTGCCAGTAATGAGTCTGTGTCTGTCTGCAGTATGCAAGGAGCCTCCGTACAAAGTGGAAGAGTCGGGCTACGCAGGCTTCCTCATGCCTATTGAGGTTTACTTTAAGAACAAGGTAAGAACAACTTGTCATTGGTTATTAACTTTAACGTAACTTCATTGTCGTAAAAGTTTTGCATACTGATTTTTAACCCCTTAACGCATATTGTCACGAATTCGCAACATACCACTTGCATTCAGACTGCAGCCAAGATAGCGTATGCATTCCCCCAATGCCGGTTTGTGCATATTCAATACGTACCTAGGAACCTTTTGCAAGCACTGGTTTCTCGTAGGACCGGTTGGAGTGACATTCAGGGGCGGGCTGTCCAGAGGGAGGTTCGGGAGGTTTCCCAAACGGCCTTAACATTTTTTATTTTTTGTACCCCAAACGCAGCCGCGGTTCACTGCAGCAGCTTGCCGTTGCAGCTGCAGGTAGCGAGCACAGACTAGGTCAATGATCTACCGTATTATCCTGAATAGATGACCCTGATTATAAGAGCCAGCCATATCATTGTATATAAATTCAGGCATCAAGGGGTTAAAATTTTGTGGATGAACATTATGAAATCTTATAAAAGAAATAATATAGATAGTACTTATGAACCCGGCAGTGAAATAATTCCAGATTTAAAGAGACTAAATATAAGACCCAAACACGAAACTTCACACTGAGCTGATAATAAAAATAAAAATAAGTAGGAGACAGAGTGGAAAAAAACTATAGGATGCACTTTAAAACACAAGGAAGCTGCTCCAGAGGGCATTTAAAGGTAGTAGTGAGTATTTTTTGTCAAATTCAGTAAATATCTCCTCATGGTTTGTACGTGCTGGAAAACATCCGTACACAACCCTGGCTCTGTATGTGGGAAACATACAAAGTGGCTCAGACCGATCCACACAACACTATTCAACAGGAGCAAAAGGAACAAGGAGTAAATCTGGTACATGCCAACAATCAAAATATCAGCAGTAACCAGTGTGTTTGCAGGAAGCCCATTTTAATTGCATCTGTAAATATTATCTTTTGGTAAGAATAAAAAAAATCCCACATTCGCACACTGAATAGGGTCAAAATCACTGACCACAGCAGATAATGTTAAACCTCACATGCTCATAAGAATCCAGTTTATAAGGAGAAACCAGTATTTGTTTAGCAGGAGTCTATCCGTGTTAATCCGGTTAATTCCATAACTTGATCAAGTAAACTGGGTTTCCCTTTTACTTGATGTGCTTAAAGTCAATTTACTGCCCAAAACTGGGAATAATCAGATTACTTAAGTGCACACAATCACAGTGATGGCTCAGAACCTCTGATCCACCAATACACTTTCAGAATGGTTTAGCATTAGGCTTTAAATATACACTCCTCAGTAGGTGAGGTACTTGTTCTCGTAAATCAGAATGCTTGATTGTGTTAGTAAAACACTTGTCTTATGTAGAGACATTTAGTCTCCGTTAGTGATAGAAATAAAACGAGCACATTCTTTTATAATGGCAAGCATACGTCTACATTAGCCGTTTAAAATAATGATGAAAGAAAGAACCACTTTACTCTCATTACAAGAAACAGGCAGTGCTTAAGAGGTGTGTGCACATTAGTGTACCATCAGCTCCTGCTGTTCTTTATAATATTAAACTTCTGGACTGCATCCAGAAAATGCTCCGTCCTCCTCTGTGCAGTTAGCGTATATACAGTGTACAAATCTGTGAGGAAGATCAAGAAAATCACAAAGCATTAATCCATCATCTCACCTACAGAAACACTCATTTATAAAATATCTCAGGAGCGTTTTAATGCATTTCCCTCACCTTTAGTTGTCCCTCCTCTTCACAACTCTACAGCTTCTCTCAGGAATGTGTCTTATCAGTGTGCTGGCTTCAGCTATGTCTGCTTTATTGACTTCCGGGATGATAGTTCTTTCATTCAGCTTTTATCTTCTGTTGTGAAATGTGTAGGTATTGAGAGCTGACTGTGTGCAGAGCAGCAGCGCAGACAAACCCAAATTAATATGTCACGCCTGCTGTCAGAGGACATTTAAAACTGCCTTCATTCTTTTCTCTTCCTTCAGGAGGAGCCAAAAAAGGTCTGTTTCAACTATGACCTGTTTCTTAACTTGGAGGGCAACCCACCAGTCAACCACCTGCGCTGTGAGAAGCTCACCTTCAACAACCCCACCAAAGAATTCAGAAGAAAGCTGATCAAAGCTGGAGGGGTGAGGCTGCCTGACACACTGGCTCATTGCCATTTTGACTGATGAAGTCAATAGCAGACACTACTGTGGACAATAGTAGCAACTACCACATGCTGTATTTTACCATGAATCCATCACAAGGGTTGTGTTTTCCCATTTTAATATTTAAACATATCCTTAATGCATTTTATCTAAACATCTTAAGGCTTTATTTCCCAAAAGAGTCATTAGAAGGTGTTAAAAACCTTACATTTTAATAGCAAACGTCTTTCTTTCTTTATACTTTTATGATGGTGAACCATTGGTGTCGGTGTTACACACATTTATCTTAATGCTAGAAGCGCACACACACACACACACACACACACACACACACACACACACACACACACACACACACACACACACACACACACTGTTTTTAAACAAAGGGTTTTCACCATATTGGACCTTTTAAAGCCCCGTCAGTGTTACTTCACATAGAACCACAGGAGTCCTGGATAATTGAAATCTAATTGCTCCGATAACCATTAGACGTCAAGAGTAAATTCATTGATTAATTAAAGCTACAGCTTGTCCCTCACTTTTGCTGATGGAATTCTGCAATT